>SIJG01000095.1:51055-129679 GCA_023374025.1 Heterodera schachtii | reverse complement strand
TATGAATGACACTGCCAGGCAGAATATGTTCCGAAATGAGGGGAAGTAGTGTGGCTGCGTTACGGCGCTGTACTGGAACCATAAAACACTGTTGTGCGGTCTACGTCAGTTGGGCCCTCACGATTGGGCCCCCACGTTTGGGCCCCACACGTTTGGGCCCCAAATAAAAATTTTTCTAATTTCCAAAAATTCTTTATAAAAACTAACAAATTTTCTACAAGTATTCCAAGTGATCAAAAATTACTGTAAAATGCACTTTTTCTGAAGAAATTACAGTACTTTTTTACGGTTCGAAATTGAACAAGTAAATTCCAGAGAACAGAAGGCGTAGAGACATGCGGTTTTTTACATTTTGTAGCAAATTTTGTGCTCTTTCTGTCCGCCCTTCCATGAAAAATTTTTTCCAACCCCCTAGGAATTTTTTTCTGAAAATTTCCCGATTTCATGCCATTTTAGGGTTTTCAGAACATCCTGAAGGAGTGATCTGATCACTTTGGTGCAATTGACTTTTTTGATCAGCACAAAAATTTATGATTACATGAATTTTTTCAGATTTCTTGCCCTACAAAAAAAGTTACCTGTCTTCAAAGTTTTGACCTTATAATTTCTTAACGCTTATTTTGGGGCAATTTTCGAATTATAAAAAATTTTTCTTAAACGATTTCTCTTTTTTTCCGTGGGTCTTAATATTTATGGTGAGGGTATACTTGGTAAAAATTTCAGCTCGATTGGTCCATTGGAAGTTGGTGAAGTGGCAAAAAAATTCTTGACCTTATAATTTCTTAACGGAGCATATTTCATTTGGTGTCAAGATTTTGCTATTATACAGAATGTTTTTTATTCTTTAAAAAAGAGAACATAAAATTTTTAGAATTTGAAAATCGTATTGAGAACAAAATTTGATACAGATTGACCACTTTTATTTTTTTAATATTGATATTAGATACTTGTGGAAAATTTGTTAGTTTTTATAAAGATTTTTGGAAATTTGAAAAATTTTATTTGGGGCCCAAACGTGTGGGGCCCAAACGCGAGGGCCCAAACGTGGGGGCCGCGCTCGTATTTGCGGCGAACAGCAAGCGTTTCGTCGATTTCGACGACGATATCTACAAGATGACCGACTACAAAGGTGCCTAACGACGACGAACCTTGACCACCAATACGCGTAGGATGGCGAATAAAAAACTCAGTACAAACATCACGAAAAAAATTGCGCCAATCAACTATGGTTCTCGAACCTATAGCATCAATTTTTGAGGCTAATTACATATGCATTACTATCTAAATACCTCCAATTCCAATTTCACGCATCATTTGATGCGTTGTCCCCATCTCTTGAGACCAAAAATACGACAAAGCAAACACCTGCTTAGTAGCAAGCTGTGAGCCGGCGAAAAAAGTGCCCACAAGGTAGCCCATTTCCGGGCGACGACAAAGTGCGTTTTTGCACTTCCACTTTCCATAGTTCTCGTTTTGCCGGGGTTGGCGACGTCCCATTTGACCTCCACATTGTGGGCACGTGCGCCTGGCATGCAACAAACCAACTTCAACAAGCCACTCGTCAAAGACATCATCTTCCAATGCCAATTTTTCATATAGCATTTTGGTGGTAAAATTGTCCAGCTGGTTCATATTTTTAGGATATAGCTATAGAAATACCTAATTTGCATAATTAATATATAATTTTGACATAAAAATAAAAGGTCTCTGCGTTCGCTAAATCAGAAGCACATCTTTGACTAATTTTGGCGTTGTATTTTTGAATTGTCGATTTTGTTATTTTTTCGATTATGAAATTTTTTTAATGCAATATCACACTTAATATCGAGCCGCTGCCTGAAATTAATATTATATTCGTGATCAGCAACCACGAAAACCCCAGAAAAAAAAATTTTTTTTTATGTGGCGTAAAGTGAAAAAGTACCGTAAATTGTGTACATTTTTATACAACACTGACAGCAAAATTTGATAATGAGTATAAATATTTATACATACAGTATGTTATACAGTTCAATACAGAAATACGCATACGATCAAATATTAAAGTTCATCGGCACATTTACAAGGAATATATTTCATCATCCACAATATATTTTCATCTTCCGCTTGGATTCCGCACACTTCTCTCCAAATCATTCGTTGGCCATCAGTTCGGCGAGCAGTGCGGGCCTAAAAATTGTTGAAAATTAAAATTTAAAAAAAAACGAAAAATCCTCAAAAACTCTACCCAATGTCGCTGTCTTTGATGGTGAAGCACAGCAAATTGTCCAACATTTGGTTTGCCTCCTTCTCCCACGCGTTCACTGTGCGCTGATCAGTGCCGTTCCGGCATCGTACAATCACGGCATCTGCAGGCACTCGCGCATTCAGCGTCAGCCGCTCGTCCGTCTCCTCATTCTCCCGTTCCATCTTCTGGAAGTTGGTTTTGCATGCAATGTGACAAATGACGAGGAAGTTGACGGGGACGGCACTCGGAGCGATGAAAAACTGAAAATGATTGAAAAAAAAATTGAATCAAAAAATGCAAATAGTCGGTTTTACGCGTCCCATGAATGACCATCATCCTCACTTTCTTTGGCCATATCTTTTTTCTTACTTGGTCAATCCTATATTCTTGGTATCAAACGAAAGCTTAAAGTCTACAGAAGTTTTTGTAAAACTAAATTCTCGGCTAAAGGCAATAGACGAAAAATTATTCTCGAATACACTCGAAAAAAGTTAAATTTCGTGTTTTCTCATTGTAATTTCTTTTTTAATGCCAGTATTTACTCTCTTTTTTTGCATTTATAAGATCCCGAGAGTTCAAGCTTTCGATTGGTACCAAGAATATAAGCATTGACCAAGTAAGAAAAAAGTTATGGCCTAAGAAACTGTGGATCGTCATTCATGGGACGCGTAAATCGATTAGAAAAATGAAAAATGGAATCAAAAAATGGCGTAAAATCTTTCGGACCGTGATCAAGCTTGGCATGAACGAAGCCCATTGCGGTTTGCGCCACTTGCGAATGGTCACAATTTTCGGACGGCCATCCTTGCGCGGTGTGTGCAGCCAACGGTACAGGTTGTGCTTCGGCTTCTCATCGAACTCGTCCGGCGGGTTGAGCAGGGCATTGATGTGCACAGCGCTGGGCGGCGGTCGGATGGGGAACATGTGCGTGTTGGTGATGGCACGAAGGTTGGCACAGTCGAACAGCACATTCGGCGACACATGGCGACACAGCAACGCGAAGTTGACGGCTTTCATGTCGTTCAGTGCGAGCACGGCGTGCGAAATGAGTGGCCAAATGCGTTGCGCCATCACCGCCCAGCAGCGCAGATCCGTCGAATGGATGGTGAACTGTACAGCGATGCCGCGATTGATGACACGTTGCAGGCATTGCAGAAATGCGATCACTTCCAGGTCGACGTACCTGGAAAATTAGGGAATTTTTGAAAATTTGCAAAAAATTTTGTTCGCCAAGACCAAATGTAGATGGCACTGAAGCCAATCACGCCGCCCGGTGCAGGACACGTGGCGAGCGGCAGTCGATTGATCAAGGCGTTGTCGTCCATAACGGTGACAGCCGCCGTGCCGCCCCTGTCCCATCCGTTTGGTGCCCGATGAACGCCCAGCTCGCCCAGCTTCCACTTGCGCAGGTTCAAATGCGTGGCCACCAGCTTGCCGAAACGTGCGTCGATCAGTGCAAACTTCATGCCCACCTCCACGCGGTCAATCCAAAACAGAGCGTCCAGCCAAACGTCGTTTGCCACGGAGCTACTGAAAATTGAAAAAAAAAATTGAGAATTTGAATGAAATCCGATTTTTTGTGAAATTTTTCAAATTCGGGCGGCTTACAGGTCGGCAAGTGCAACATCTGGATGGTCCGACATTGCTCAATTGTCGTCGTTTTCGTTGTACACAGAGAAGAGATGCCTGATGATGATGAATTGCCGATAATTAATGAATTATGAAAATAATGGCAACCAAATGAATTTTTTGTGCCTTTTATATACGCATTTATCCGAAAAATTTGACTTTACGCGCAAAATTTGCTATTTAAAGCCCACACATTTTGCTTTTCCACGTTCATTCCGTTCATTCATTCCATCCAATTAATTATTCGTCCTCTTCCACCGCCACTTAAATCGTCAGTTTATTTAGGTAATTGTTTTTGTTTTTTTAATTACATTTTTCATTGTGCTAATTGCCCCCCCCCCCATTTTTCAGCGAATGGCCAACGCAATGTACGCGGCACGGGCGCGCGAGGCCAAGGCGGAAAAGCGTCAAGCGCAGCTGCGCAAGGCGGCCAGAGCAAGGGCAGGAAACGTAAGTTTAAATTTTAAAATAATTAAAATCGAAAATAATTTTCCCCAATTTTTTTTTCCCACAGACCGCCAAATCGCGACGAGCAGAGCGCTGTTCAATTTGCTGGGGCCGAATGAGCCGAATCACGCGGACCACGATGGGCTGTCACCATCCGCTGCACCGACGCTGTCTCTACAATTGGGTGCGCGTCAACTTGTTTTGTCCGATGTGCGGCTACAACTACACGCGCGGGAGGCCCCGTGATCGCCATGGACGCACCAGGAGGGGACTCCATGATATGACGCCGGATCAGGTGCGACGTGAAAGGGACCGCAGGCATCATACCAGGCACTGATGGAGGAGGAGGAGAGGTGGGTTTTGTTGAGGTGTGGGACGGAGAAGGGGGCGGAGGACGTGTAATGTTTGCTTCTGTTTCAGTTTGGTGTTTTGTGGGGGAGGGAGAAAATTGAAAAATTCACAATTTATTGGACTCAATTTATTTTTAATTATCATTTTTTGAATTTTCAGGCCCGGAAACGAGAAGTCGTCGCAATCGCATGGCAAACGGCGGAAGGATGGAAAGAACGGACGACGGATCACACAATGAATGATTGGCCCGAATGTATTTTTTTATTGATGTATTTCGTGATGGATATTCATTCATTTGTTGTCTCATAACCATGTCAGAAGAACACACGCATTGTTTGTTGTATCACTTACCATTATATTTGTACTGATTGAATGCATAAAATTGTTGAGCATAAATTTGATTCCAAATTTTAAGGGGGGTCAATTTTTAACCTATAATCTTATGGTCGTGTGAACTCATAGAGCCCCCGGCTCAAGCACAGTTTATGCGTCCAATCAAATTGTTACTTTGAATTGCTATTTTTTTCAAAAATTCCGAAAATTTTGATTATTTTCTTCAATATCCGATTTTGTCAATGATTAAGCGTTGCCATCCCACATAGTGATTTTAAGCGCAGGTCAACAGAAATAGAGCTAGCTATCCGAATCATGGCCACCGGATGAAAATTTGATTAGACGCATAAAAATCGATTGGACGCACAAAAGTCCATTGGACGTATAAACCTAGAGCTGAGCGGGACCGGGAATTTTGACAAAAACCGGGACTTTTTTGGTTGAAAACCGGGACTTTTTGGCTGGGAAAACCGGGAATTTCCCGGTCCTGGTAAAAACTGGTCAAAACCGGGACCTTGGCACTCAGTTGTCCCGCTATTGGTCCCGATCCCGCTCAGCTCTAGTATAAACTGTACTTGAGCCCTAAATTTATCATAAAAGCATACACAAAACAAATTAAAATAAAGTTGATCACCACCGCAACAAAACAACATTTTATAAACGTCAAATGGGCTCAAATTCATTCTCCAACACAGAAATTCAAATTGATTTGGACACCGGATCAGCAGAACACGGCGGATATCGTTCATCTTCTTCAACGTCAATTGCTCCCGGGTCAATTCGTTGGTCAGATCGAAGAGCTCAACAGAATTAGCAGAAGGCGGCGGATAAAACTCAATGACGACAATGAAATTGACGGGAGAAGAAGCATTGGCAAATGCCTAATGGGGGAAAATTGGATAAGAAATGAGGAATGAATGACATTTTTTCCAAATCACCGCTTTGAAGGCTTCAATCCTTGACGCCAAATCCCAATGCTCGTTATTCCTCCACAAAAAGCATTTGAGCACCTTTGGCACATTGTCCGGACGGGGAGTGAAAAGCCATTTGGCCACCGCTTGTCCATCTGATGCCATGGCATTGTCATCGCACGGGAATTCAGTGAAGGAATTGTCATTGAAAACGCGAAGCGATGGACATTCGTTGAGAATTGACGGGACGAATTTTCGCAAAAGGCTGAAAATTCCGGCGGACAATTGCATTCCGTGAATGTTTGTCGTGATCATTGACCAAATGTTGTGCACAATCAACTCCAAAAAGCGATCCGTTTCTATGTTCAAATTAATTGGACAGGCGGCGAAAAGCGGACGAAAACGGTTGAGAAAAGCGATGACATTTCGGTCGATGAAACTAAAAATGGATGGGAAGTGTTGCTTAAATTTTTGCATAATCGCCAATTTTACGAGATTTCGATGCATTCGAATCCGATGACTTTTCGTGGCATTTGAATTTGCGGAATTGGCAAAGATTCCAATGAATCCAAAAAATAGTGGTGAAAATATTTATTGAAAATTGCCATTTCCGTCGTGAATTTTCCTCCTTTTCCAAGAATTCGAATAAGTCCCAATGCCCATTTGCGTGTTTTGAAATGTTCGTCCACGTAATAATCAAATTGGTGGCTGATCATCGCAATTCCGAGGCCAAGTTTAGAAGGCGTAAGCAAATCGAACACCGAAAGCCAACAGTCGGCGGAGATAAAGCTGAAAATTACATTTCAAATAGTTTTGAAAAAATTATTGTTTTACATTTTCTTTTTTTTTTGGTGGTTTTTTGAAGCGGTCCCAATAAAACCAAAAAATGGTGCAACAGCCGACAATCATTGACATTCCGATCATACTAAAATTGAGAAGGAAAAGGATAAATGTTGAGAAGAAATGCACAAAAGAAACAGTCAAAGAAGAGAGAGACGAAAACAAATAAATGGCGAATGAATAATAATAATAATGGAAGGTGGAGGAAGAGCAGCAACCACTTTTATACTAAACTTTTTTCGGTCGGTATTCGATGCCTTGGAGAAAATTTACAATTCCTACCACAATTCGTTTAATGTTGTAGGTATGTAAATTTCGGGTCGGGGTCGTTTTCGCGTGGGGCGAGTTTTTGAACTAACTTTTTTCTTTGTCAACGAAATCAAACTTTCTCGGTATCATTCGAAAGCCCTAAGTGTCCTCTATTAGCCTGCAAAATTGCGAAACATTTCGTTAAAGTTCAAAAAAATTATAGCCAAAAATGTTGAGAAAACCAGTTTTTTGAAGTTTTCGGGCTATAACTTTTTTGAACCTTAATGAAATTTTTCACAATTTTGCATGCTAATAGAGGACAATTAGAGCTATCGAATGATACCAAGAAAGTTTGTTTGGTTGACAAAGAAAAAAAGAGGACTCTGTGCTAGGTTTTTGCCTTGTCTTAGTGCTTTTGCTTGATTTAAACAATAGATTTTTGTTTTTCAATCTAAAGTATCTATAAAATGCAATTTTTTACGTGTAACACCACGGGACGGGTGAAATGCCCTAGTGGTTGGATGCCTACATTTAAAGAAGTCCAAAAACAATAGTTTCACAAAAAATGGTTATTTACAAGGATTACACAGCTTTATTGTCCGAATACATTCATACAACATATACATATTTATGTACACATAATGATTGGGTGTCGCATTGGAGCACATACAAATACAATACAATACAATATACAATATGACATACATACATATATCATTACAACAATTACAATGATTTGATCACTGATATGGACAGCGCATAAAGCTTATCACGGACAACAGATCAGAGGGTGATAAAGCACATACAAATGATATAATTTAGGGGGGAAACAGCGTCATATTGGGGGGATCAGCAGCAGTTAGAAGGGGCGAAGCGTTTGTTGCTCGAAGTCCATCGTTCGTTCGTTCATCCGCCGCTGGGGCCATTCTCGAGTCGATCATTGTGATCTGCCAATTTGAGGAAAGTAATCACAGTAGTATCAAACATACAATAATGAGAAAATTGAATTTTTGCAAAAAGGATGGTCAGGCAAAAGGGAAAATTACCATAAAAATGCCAAAATACGAAAAAAGCTTAGATTTAAGGCCCAAAAATTGGCACTTTTGAGGATTTAGGGCCAATTTTCGATTAATTGCATTGAATTGTGGTAAAAAAACAGACCTGCTTTGCTCATATGGCGCGCCTGTTCATCGTCGGCTGTCAAGCGCGCTTGCGCGCAATTCCGTCCAACTGGACTCGTCCAATTCAGATGGAAAACAACTTTTTTGCTCTCATTGTCTGCAACAAAATTTTGTGAATTAAGCGATTTCAGGGAAAGAATTTGTTTCGATTTGGGCCCCAAAAATGGTCAATTTTGACGGTTTAGAATCAACTTTTTAATTGTGACAATGAATTTCGACAAAAAGACACCTGAAAATTGCTGATCATCTCTTGGATCTTCAGATCTTTCGACTTTTTTTCGAATTCGGGTCCGGGGTTCGGAATTGGCCGAAATGGATACCGGATTCGTGGCCAGTGCCCCCGAAAAGCAAGGAACTTGTTTTTATGACAATGAAATTTTCACTGACGCATTTTTACTGACGCATTTTCCACTGACGCATTTTCCACTGACGCATTTTCCGGGCGCCCCCCCCCCCCCCCAATTTCTGCTTTTAATGCTTTGCTAGTGGTCCCTCCCCCCCCCCTTTTTTCGGGTGCCTTTTGAGCGGAGAAATCATTTTCCTGTGACGGAAAAGGTTGAATGATTCGGAGAAAACGCTCGATGATGATGGCCTTGACAAGCGATATATAATATGAATAAAAATAAACAAATAAATATTGAAAGAAGGACGACGACGACGACGACAATTTGAGAAATTTTATGACAAAAAAAATTACGGAAAATAATGCAAAAGTTTTGGGTGTCCGTCCCACTAGCGCCACCCCGCCAATTTCAAATTAGAAGATTTTTTAATCTTTTTGCTTAGATGTGTCAATGGTTTATCGGGGAGGCGCACACAAACACCAAAATTTTTATACAAGTATTTTTGAAGAAAATCGAAAAAGCATTTGTAAATATGGAAATTTTTTTTACGAATTCGAAAAAACAAAATTTTTGAGCCATAAACTCTAAATCTTTACTTTACGATATTGAATTGCACTTCGTTAAAATTTTATGAAATTCCATTTCATTTGTTTCAATTCGTAAAATGGAGTTCTGAATTTTTTTAAAAAAATCGAAAAATTTCCAAAATTTCTGGGAATAGTTTTTTAATGTTTATGTTAGAAAACCCAAATAAAAAAACAAAGCGCCACACGGCCAAAACTCAAAACAATTTTTTCAATAGAATAGTAAAAAACTGCTGGAATAACCTTCCAGTGGTAGCGGTACAAATTAATAAGGCAAAGGAATTCAGGGGTTTGCTAAAAGCAATGAGTTCTGAGTAGGAATATTCATGTGCCATATTTGCACTATATTTTAATCGCCTGTGAATTTTTAACATTTGATTTATTTTTACTCATTTTTACTACGGTATTCTTCTTGTATTTTTTTATTTGATCAAATTTATTTGTTTGTTTTATTTTTTGCACCATGTAAGAGCACTAATGTGCCTTTGGTTTGCTCGATAAATTAAATTAAAATTGGGTGGCATCGCTTTTTCGTCAGATATCGCTGAATTGGTCAAACGAGGTGTGGCCACATTTTCGTAAATTTGGAAAAATTGCATTTTTATGTATTTTTGTTTCCAAGTGTTTAGGCATTTCTACGTGCCACCACTCCTTCTGACGACTACATAATTCGACGTGATGAAATTGATTTAACGGTAATTGTCGCGCCATTGAATTGATGAATGGACGGGACGGACCAACGAAATGCTAAAATTTGAGAAGGAAAAAGGCGACCATGGCAATGCCAAAGTTGTTTGGCTGTTGAAGCGATGGCAAATTGGGAAGACAATTCAATGCGAGGACAAAACGACGGACAATTTGAACAAAGTCGAGTTTTGGCTTTGTGGAACTTCTTTCATTGGGTGAGTGGAAACAGCTTTTGCGATTTATTTGTTTCGTCACATTTAAATTGTCTTTAATTCAGGCGGTTGTCTCCACCAAATGTGGGTCAAATGAATGAAAAAGGTCCTCTTGAAATGAATCCTGGGCCCAGCGGACAGTGAAAGAAGAATTATTGGGAAATGAGATATTCTGATCGATCATTAGGAATGTGAAAGTGACCGGATAATTGCTCCTCAAGTATTTAATTGTTGCTTCTTTCATTTAAATGCATTTAATTAATTTTGTTTTTTGTGATTTGTATAGCGGAAATGATTAAATTTTTGTGCAAAAAACTCCAAATCTTTACGATATTGAATTGATACATTTCATTTTTGGCTCTAATGCACTTTATGAGTCCAAAGGTATTTTTATGAGTCCAATCAACTGACAATACCTGATTTTTATACAATAACTTTGTTCTTGTTCGAACAAACCCATTCTTTTGGTAACATTCGAAAGCACAAAGTCTAAATAATGTAATAATACGAGAAAACAAGAGAATTCTAACATTTCAAGAAAGTTATAAACGAAAATAATCAACTATTACTTAATTAATTATATCTTTTTTGGTAATTGCCTAAACGCTGCGATTTTATATATTTTAGCTTCGTTAGACTTTGTGCTTTCGAATGATACTAAAAGATAGGATTTGTTCGAACATGAACAAAGTTATTGTATAAAAATCAGGTATTGTCAGTTGATCGGACTCATAAAAATACCTTTGGACTCATAAAACTCGATTGGACTAATAAAAGTCGATTGGACTCATAAAGTGCATTAGAACCTCATTTTTTTCAACTCGTAAAATGGAGTTCTGAAATTATTTTTTTTTATCGAAATTTCCAAAATTTCTGGGAAACATAAACCCCTCCCTTTCAGCGAAGAGATCAGAGACCATTATTTTCGTAAATTGACCAAATCCAGTAAATTGTGTACAGTTTTATACAACATTGGCAGAAAAATGTAATAATGAGTATAAATGTTATGCATACAGTATATACAAGTCAATACACAAATATGCATACGATCAAATATTAAAGCACATCGGCACATTTACAATGAACATATTTCATCATCCACAATATATTTTCATCTTCCGCTTGGATTGCGCACACTTCCTTCTCATCCTTCCTCATTCGTTGGCCATCAGTTCGGCGAGCAGTGCGGGCCTAAAAATTGTTGAAAATTAAAATTTCAAAAAAAAAAACGAAAAAAAATCGTAAAAACTCTACCCAATATCGCTGTCCTGGATGTTGATGCACAGCATAGTGTCCAACGTATGGTTTGCGTCCCACTCCCACTTCGCCACTGTGCGCCGATCCGTGTCGATCCGCATGCGTACAACCACAGCCTCCACGGGCACACGCGAACGCAGCGTCAGCAACTCGCGCGTCCGTTCATTCTCCCGCTCAACGATCTCGGCGTTGCGACGCGATGCCCGATGACAAATGACGATGTAGTTGACCGCAATGGCACTCGGCGCTTCGAAATACTGGAAATTTTGAAGAAAATTTAAAAAAAATTTTTTTCCGACCGTTCGCAGGCTTGACGTCAGCGTAGACCAATGCACGCGTCGCCATTTGCGAATCGTCAAAATTTTGGGACTGCCATCTGGGAGCGGTGTGTGCAGCCATCGTAACAGTTGATGCTTCGGCTTCTCATTGAAAGTGGCAGGCGGTTGGAGCAGTTCGTTGATGTGCACAGCGCTGGACGGCGGTTGAACCGGGAACATGTGCGTGTTGGTGATGACACGAAGCTTGACACAGTCGAACAGCACATTGGGCGACACATGGCGACGCAAGAGCGCGAAGTCGACGTCCTTCATGTCGTGCAGCGTGGTGACGGCGTGCGCGATCAGTGGCCAAATGCGTTGTGCCATCACCGTCCAGCAGCGGACGTCCTTTGAATGGATGGTGAACTGCAAAGCGGTGCCGAGGTTGAGAACGCGTTGCAGGCACTGCAGAAATGTGATCACTTCCAGGTCGACGTACCTGTGTGAAAAATGGGGGGGGGGGAAATTTTCGAAAAAATTTTCAAAAATTTTATTCGCAGCACCAAATGTAGATGGCACGGAAGCCAATCACGCCTTTCGGTGCAGGACACTTGGCAAGCGGCAGTCGATTGATCAACGGGTGGTCGTCCATGATGGTGGCAGCCGCCGTGCCGCCTCGGTCCCATCCGCTTGGTGCACGATGGATGCCCAGCTCGCCCAGCTTCCACTTGCGCAGGTTGAAATGCGTGGCCACCAGCCTGCCGAAACGTGCGTCGATCAGTGCAAACTTCATGCCCACTTCAGCGCGATCAATCCAGAACAGAGCGTCCAGCCAAACGTCGTTTGCCACGGAGCTACTGAAAATTGAAAAATTAAAAACAGAATGAAATCCGATTTTTTGTGAAATTTTAAATTCGGGCGGCTTACAGGTCGGCAAGCGCAACATCTGGAGGGTCCGACATTGCTCAATTGTCGTCGTCTTTGTTGTACACAGAGAAGGGATGACTGATGAAGATGAATTGCCGACAATTAAATAATGGAAATAATGGCAACTAAATGAATTTTTTGTGCCTTTTATATACACATTTTCCCGAAAAATTTGAATTTACGCGCAAACTTTGCTATTTAAGGCCCACGCATTTTGCTTATCCACGTTCATTCCGTTCATTCATTCCATCCACTTACTTAATTATTCGTCCTCCTCCACCGCCACTTTAATCGTCAGTTTATTTCGGTAATTGTTTTTTTTGTTTTTAATTTGCATTTTTCACTGCGCTAATTACCCCCCCCCCCCATTTTTCAGCGAATGGCCAACGCAATGTACGCGGCACGGGCGCGCGCGGCCAAGGCGGAAAAGCGTCAAGCGCAGCTGCGCAAGGCGGCCAGAGCAAGGGCAGGAAACGTAAGTGAAAATTTAAAATCGAAAAAATAATTTTCCCCAATTTTTTTTTTCCCACAGACCGCCAAATCGCGACGAGCCGAGCGCTGTTCAATTTGCTGGGGCCGAATGAGCCGAATCACGCGGACCACGATGGGCTGTCACCATCCGCTGCACCGACGCTGTCTCTACAATTGGGTGCGCGTCAACTTGTTTTGTCCGATGTGCGGCTACAACTACACGCGCGGGAGGCCCCGTGATCGCCATGGACGCACCAGGAGGGGACTCCATGATATGACGCCGGATCAGGTGCGACGTGAAAGGGACCGCAGGCATCATACCAGGCACTGATGGAGGAGGAGGAGAGGTGGGTTCTGTTGAGGTGTGGGACGGAGAAGGGGGCGGAGGACGTGTAATTTTGCTTCTGTTTCAGTTTGGTGTTTTGTGGGGGAGGGAGAAAATTGAAAAATTCAGAATTTATTGGACTCAATTTATTTTTAATTATCCTTTTTTGAATTTTCAGGCCCGGAAACGAGAAGTCGTCGCAATCGCATGGCAAACGGCGGAAGGATGGAAAGAACGGACGACGGATCACACAATGAATGATTGGCCGAATGTATTTTTTTATTGATGTATTTGTGATGGATATTCATTCATTTGTTGTCTTATAACCATGTCAGAAGAACACACGCATTGTTTGTTGTATCACTTACCATTATATTTGTACTAATTGAATGCAATAAAATTCTGTTGGCAACCGCTGTTTCTCCATTTGATGCCACCAAATTTCCATTTGTAAACTTTCGAGCAAAAACTTGAATTTCAAAAATTTGGATTTTCGTTATGGGTTTGCGGAGGGGTTCTGAGATGTTAAATTTATCGGGATGAATTTGCTAGGTTTTAGGGAAATCTGCCAGGTGTTGGCCATGTCTTAGGGCTTTTCTTGATTTAAACCAATAAGATTTTATTTTGAATGTTTACACGCGCCTCCCATGGCATTTCACGGATGTCCAAGTAAAATTCGAAAGCGTTGAATACCTACCAAATGTAGGCCCTAAAACATGTTTTTTCAGTCTCAAAAATTCCATTTGGACGCCTAAAATGACATGGAAGGGTGAAATGCCGTTTTGGTTGGACGACTAGTTAAAACCCAAAAAACAAGTTTCACAAGAGATTACACAGCTTTATTGTCCGAATACATTCATACAACATATACCGTATTTTCTCTAATTATCCCCCAATCTCCATTAATCCCCCAATCTCCAATTATCCCCCAGTCTAGGAAGGGTTTGAAAAATAATCCCCCAGTCTCCATTTATCCCCCAGGGGGATAAATAGAATTTTCAGAAAATTTTATGCCGTCATTTTTTCAAAAAAACAAACAAAATCGACAGTAAAAGTGCTACAAATGCCAAAATAGTGGCAAAGATAGTGGACGAAAAGTCCAAAATGATGATGGTGACATAATTTCAGCCAAAAATTGAGCAAAAATTTTTTTTTACTGGGTGCTGTTGCAAATGAGGTTACGTTTCCTTCTAATATTTTAGAAAAAATTGACATTTTTTAAATCCAAAATTTTGGTCAAGAAAAAAATGAGGGATGAATTTTTGAGAAGGTTTTCCAATTTTTAATGGTGTATTTAAAAAATTTTTAAATCTAACATTGTTGGTATCATTCGAAAGCTCTAAGTGTTCTCTAGTAGCTTGCAAGAATTTTGAAAAAATTAGTTAAGTTTGAAAAAAGTTATAGCCAAAAAAGTTGGAAAATCTGGTTTTTTGAATTCGTCTGACCATAACTTTTTATAAACCTAATGAAATTTTTGGCAATTTTGCAGGCTAATAAAGAGGTGGCAAAATGCTAAAATAGTGGCAAAAAAACTATTTTAGTGATCAACTTCCAAAATTTTTTTATAGTGGCAAGCTCCAAAATAGTGATTCCTAGTGATGAAAAGTGGCGCTAAAACAAAATTTTTTGAAAAAGAATGTGTTTTTTGTGCATTATAGATAGTTAAAAAACTAGAAAAAGCAGAATTTCTTTTAAAAAATGAAATAAAAAATGATTTTTCTTTGACTCGATGACATTTTTTGGCGATATGTTCAAAAAATTTCAAAAATTTTACACAAAATAAATCTGTCGAAAAATAATCCCCCCTTCTCCATTTATCCCCCAATCTCTAATTATCCCCCCCTTTCTGAAGAGGTTGAAAAATAATCCCCCATGGGGGATAATTAGAGAAAATACGGTACATATTTATGTACACATAATGATTGGGTGTTGCATTGGAGCACATACAAATACAATACAATATACAATATGACATACATACATATATCATTACAACAATTACAATAATTTGATCACTGATATGGACAGCGCATAAAGCTTATCACGGACAACAGATCAGAGGGTGATAAAGCACATACAAATGATATAATTTAGGGGGGAAACAGCGTCATATTGGGGGGATCAGCAGCAGTTAGAAGGGGAGAAGCGTTTGTTGCTCGAATTCCATCGTTCGTTCGTTCATCCGCGGGGCCCATCCTCGAGTCGATCATTGTTCACCGCTGGAGCTCTTCGACGCTTTCTGCTTCTTGTCCTTCTTGGAACCGCCGCCGCCGCCCGCCGATGCCCACAGTCCCTTCTCGTGGTTGTTCTTCCTTCTCTCCGCCATTCGGTCGACCATCGGCTGCACATAGTTGACGAAGCAGTTGTGCGCGCCGTACGTCTGCGGGAGAAGCATGTAGACGAGCACGGCCGTCTTCAGCAGCAGATACAGCGCGAAGATGATCTGAATGGCGCGATGAAGTGGTCGAGCAGCGAGAAGAGGGCGGAGGCGCACCATGAGGCGAGCAATTTGTTGAGGTCCGCTGAAAAGTGAAATGGGATATTAATCAAAATCAAAAATTGGAAAAATTTTAAACTCACTTGCAACATGGACTTGAAGAGAGGGTAAACAGTTGCTGGAAAAAAAAATTAGAGGCGGTGATCGGGACTTCCGCTGGATTTTACGGTATGCTGAAATTCTGATCAGATTTATGAAGGCGGTGGTTTTTTTTTTGATCAACACAAGAATACATGCTAATTTGAATTATTTGATGCTATTTACAAAGTGGGGTCTTTTGAATTTTATTAAAGACCAAAGCAGGGACCTTTTGGTTTGAAAATTTTTTTTGTAATAGTAATTCGTAAAACGATTTTCCGGGGAGTTTTGTGGCCCCTGATCACGAATCTGACACCTCTTTTGACAATTACTAATCTCTAACAAAAACTCGAACAAAAAGTTGAAACTGGAATTTGAATTTTCGGCTTTTTGTTCGAGTTCGGGTTAAGGACTAGGAATTAATCAACACAGATGTCAGATTCGTGATCTGGGACCCCAAAAACCTCTGGGGACAAATTTTGATCACCTCTCTTGCTTGCGAGTATTCGTCGTAGACTTACCATTCAAAAGGCAATTCGGTAGAGAATTTCCTCTTTCTGATAGGCCTACTCAAATTTTCCAGAAAAATTTTCCTAACCCCCCTAGGAATTTTTTCGAAAATTTTCCCGATTTCACCATGAAGGAGTGATCTGATCAAGTTGGTTTAAAAGACTTTTTTGATCAGTATCAAAAAAAGTTAGCTTATAAATTAGCAGGAATTTTTTCAGATTTTTTTCTCAACATAAAATTGAGTTTGGTCGATTAAACATTTGATGCATTACTTTTGCACCGCCAAAAAAGGGGGGTTGTTTGGGTCATGGGAAATTTTCTCGTCGACAATGGGAGTTACCGGGGCAGTTTTTGGGTATTTATTAGCGCACTAATTGATGTTTCTTTTGGCGTAAATAAAACCTTTTTCGGATCATACATTTTTGAGAAAACTGGATTTTTCAAAAAAAAATTTGTTGGTGCATTACTTTTGCACATGACTGTAAGTAGCGCTAATTATTTTATATTTTTCCTTGTTCTACAAAAGTTAATATCTTCTAAATTTTAATTCTGTATAAAGGTACGTAATTTTGAAATAGCAATTTTTATACAATTTTGGTGATAAAATCACACAAAACTTTTTCATCTTTACATAGTTTAATTCAGAGATGTGATATCTGAGGATTTTTCCTCATTTTGTGGTCTTTTAGAGGGTCAAAGAGGATTTTTTTTGAAACTGAGGATTTGCGGAATTTTGTGGTCTTTTAAGAAATTTGAGGATTTTTGTGGTCTTCTGTTATTGAAAAAAATTGTTTCAGTTGACGATTTTTTGACTAACGTCCCAGCACCGTTTCTTCCTCTTCTTCATTTTATGTCAAAATGTTTCCGTCCCTTCCGTTTTTGTCAATGATTTTTCGCCTCCCATTGTCCAACCCCTCGGGTCCATTTGTAACAATTTAAGGCGAACAGATTCAAAATTCTTTGGATATACTGTGAATTTTGTGCTTCTTTCATCGATTACATCCGTAAAAAATAGGAAAACCATAAAAATCCAGGCTTTATCCAACACAATTAATTCTTCTGCTATATATTTGTCTGACATCATTCGGAACTCGGCCTAATTGTGCTAATTAGTAATTACCAAAAAATGAACCGACGGTAATAAATTTTTAAAAGTCAAATAAATTCGGCATTATTTAGCTAAAGTGTTTTCCCATTTCAGTTGGATTTGCAACGACGTTTGGATGGACATGTTCCCCTGTTTTGACCGTCCTCAACTCGGCCTCAAATTGGCATTGCTTTCGCCACGTTTTGATGCGTTGGTGGACAAACATTTTGATGGCAAAAGCGAATTGACAATTTGGAGAGAAACCGAAATTAGCAAGAGCATTGGAACAAGACCGAAACTGTCTGTACGGATGGATGGAAAATTGGTGGAATTTCCGTTGCCCGACGACCGTCCGTTGCCCAGCAAAATCCGTTTTAAGCACCTTCGGATTGTGTAATGAAAAATCAGAGCTATGGCAATAAAAGCATTCATTCCATTTTCAGTTACATCGATCATTTTGTCATCGCTTTTCTTCGTTTAAATCACCAAATTTTCAACAAAAGACGCACCGATTTACAGTTGTTGATTCCTTCTTCACCCACCATGGATGGCCAGCCAATTTGGGATGTTTTTGTTCGTGAAATTTGGCCAATTTTTTCGGCAAACATTCGCCACTTGAGCCTTAACGATGTTGATTTGGACTATTTGCATCGTCTCATTTCACCGACAATTCTCACCGACCTTGATCAATTGAATTCAATCGATTCATATGATCTGATGCCCGAGGCGATTACGATTGGTGATGATTTTGATGGGCAAAATGCAACAATTTCTGCGGGCAAAGCATTGTCCAAATGGTTGCACATTCCGAGAAAACATGGACAACCCAAGCAATTGTGTTGCGCAGATTTTAACGAACAAGGGAACACTGATTGGATCAACAATTTCAAGGAGGTGTGGTCCGGGGGGGAGCAGGACAAAACGTCGCTGTTTCAAATCAATTGTTTAGCATTTTCTCCGTGCCAATGCCATTTCTTCGGTCAGTTACCAAATTCATTTTACTGTTCGTATGCCGTCACTGTCAATGGTGCCATTTGAATTGGTGAACGAATGGACAAAGGAAAAGCTGACATTGGCCAAAGCAAAGACAAATGAGGCCAACAGTTGGATAATGAAACGATGCAAAATTGGGGAGACAGCGGCGGTTCATTGGGAAGACGGAAATTGGGACAACAATTGTCACTATGTGTTCTTTTGGCTTTTTAGTGAAACGCATTGCTTTGGGTGAGCAATTAAAAAAAGACATTTGTGTTAATGGTAGGGCTGCTGGTCCTCCCAAGAAATTTTTTTGTTTTCAAAAAATCATGGAAAAATATTTCCAAGAGTTTACGATTTTCGTTCTATTCGTGGGTTATCTGGGTCGCTAATTACGAATATGTCATCCATTTCTACCAATTCCTAAACCCGGACCAGATTTTGAACAAAAAATCGAAAATCCACATTTTAACGAATTCCGAATTTTTCGTCTTAAAATGCTTATATGATTTTTATTGCAGGAATGATGGCTTTCAGTTTGTTTCCATGTATTTATGCCGTTTTTTAGACCAAAAGTGGGAATTCGAGAATTTGAATTTTCGACTTTCTGTTTCGGGTCCGGGGTTTAGGAATAGGTCGAAATTGATGTCATATTCGTGACAGCGGCCCCGATAACCCCTGAGTGAAACGAAGAACAGTAAAAAGACAACATTTTTATTCCTTTTTTATGGGACCAGTAAAAGTTAGTATTACCATGAAAACACCTTTTATTGTGTTTTTTTAGGGTCACTGATCACGAATCTAACATTTATTTTGATCAAATTCGAATCCCTGATCCGATTTCGAACAAAAGGTCGAAAACTCAAATTTTTCAAAATTCACTTTTATGTTCGTACCTGTGCACAATGAATATTTTTTGATGTTGCATGACTTAATTTAGCTTATTTTAATCAATTTATGAACAAAAGGAAGAATTTTGAATTTTCGACGGTACTTTTCCGTTTTGGGCCTACAACTCAAAATTTTAGATTCGTGATCAGCGACCCTAAAAACCCAATAAAACGTGTTTTCACAACTTAATAGAACAAAAAAAAAAAAAAAATTCAATTTTGCGCTTAATTAAGGCCATTGTCTCCGCCACCAGCAGAAGAAGAAAAAGCCGGACAACGCTTCACAAATGGGTCGTCTTCTTCTGACAATTAATGACGGACAAAACAACAAAAACAGTGATCAGCCGCAGAAGAAATGAATTAATTATCGATCATAATTCATCAGTGATCAAATGCAATTTTATGATGAAAAACCTCTCAATTGGTAAATAAATCGGACGTATAAAAATGTCAAAAATGTACGAAAACACAAAAATTTTGAGATTTGCACAAAATAATCAACAAAAATTGGTTTTTCAGGATCGCTGATCAATGATCATTCTAAACTAGAGCTCGGACGGGATCGGAATTCTGTTAGGATTTTCCCGGGACCCTAATTCCCTGTTTTTTTTTTGAAAAAGAGCTGGGATCGGGATCCTGATAAAATCGATAAATTTGGGTCCCAAAATTTGAATCCCGGTAATCCTTTCCCGGACCGCCGCCGCCAGCAGTGATTCATCGTTTTAAAAATGCATTAGTCCATTTTTAAATATTTTCTTTTATCTCCGAATGCTAATTGTAAGATTTGGCATTACTGTTTGGAAGAGGGCTGCTGTTGGCCAGCCCCTTTGAGGCCAAGAAAATTGGGCATTGAAAATTTGAGACTTACAGCGAGACAAGCAAGAAACCGAAACTGGTACCCGAAACTCGAGACTAGTGCCTGAATAGAATCGGGATCCCGCCTGGATTTTCCCCTGCAACCGATCCAGGCTTTTTTGAAAAAGGGGGAGGTGGATCGATTTGAATTTCGGCGTCGGGTCCCAACTCTATCAATGGCACTCGGTTGAGTCCCGCCGCCCCGGATTATGCACGCTTTGCCATTTGAGGGCCAGGTAAGGAAAGATAAAGCAGAAAATGTCAAGTGCGGATTTGTTGCCGATGCCCTTCACTCCGTTAAATGCCATGGCGGATGTTCGCGGAATTAAAAAGTTGTGGTCACGAATTTGTGTTTTAATTTCATAGAATCAATGTTTTGCCTATGATTTCTTCTTAGTCATACAAATCGATTTCATAAAGACAGGTTAAATTCCGGGTTAATTCTAAAATTCTTGTATCCTCATATACGAAGGGATTCGAATGCTTTATGCCGTTGTGCGAGCAAAGAAAAAGCCGTCCGTTCCCATTCACTGGCAGAGGAGGGCATTAAGCCACTCAAATTAACCCAAGCAAAATCAAATGTACAGATTAATTAATGGCAATTAATCTGAGAGAAAAGAAACAAAATGGGAAACAGCAGAGATGGGCAAAGAAATCATGGCATATAAAAGCACAAATGATAGATGCCAAAGCCATTCACCAAAATCCAAATTAGCAATAAATTCTATTTTACTCCCTGAATAATTTATTTATTTACCATTTTTATTCTAAAATATGCTCGCTTTTTGGCAATGATTTTTCGTCTCCCATTGGCAACAGTTGAAGCTGAACAGATTCAAAACTTGTTTGGATAAAATGTGATTTTCGTGTTTCTATGTTTTTGTTTTTCTTGGGATAAAAGCTTCTAATTCATTTAACAACTATTTTTTATGTAAAACAATGCTTCAATTGTTAATTGGATAAAAATGTACAATTTTCGCCAAAATTTGACCGGTTATAACTTATATTTTGGAAATTTTTGCGACCTTTTGTTCGGATTCGGAATTGGAATCGGGCAAATATGAGTTCAGATTCATAATCAGCACCCTCGAAAACCCCCGGAAACTGAATTTGAGTAGAAAGTAAAAAAAAAAAGAAGTTAAATTAGGGACCACAATTCTTTACCATTGCCTTCTGCTATTTGCGTGACATCATTCGGAACTCGGCCAAATTGTGCTAATTGCCACAAAAATGAACCGACGGTAATGAATTTTTTAAAAGTCACACAATAACTAAAAACATGACTTCTCCATACATTCTATAGCTCATTCGAAAGCTCTTTTTGAGCTCTACAACACCCTGTGTGTGAGTTTTTTACGCCCGACTAATTTCTTAAAATTTTGGAAAAATCTAGTACTTGATAAAAAATCGTAGATAAAATCAATTATTTTGCAAAATCCGAGCTCAGATTCGTGATCAGCACATTTTTCCAGCCTAGAAAATGTGTTTCTTAAATTTCTAAATTTATTTTTCGAAGAAACCACAAAACTTTACCATTGCCACAAAGGGCAGTTTTAATCAAAAAACAAAAACAAAAACTTCATCAATTCCCTTTTCATAACTATAAAAATGTTTGTTACTTCGATTTGCCTCGCATTTGAAAAAAATAAATAAAAGTTTATAACTTAATAATTCTGAAATTATTCCTTCTCTTTGTGACGACGAAATCATTCGGAACTCGGCAAATTGTGCTAATTGCTAAAAAATGAACCGACGGTAATAAATTTTTAAAAGTCAAATAAATTCGGCATTATTTAGCTAAAGTGTTTTCCCATTTCAGTTGGATTTGCAACGACGTTTGGATGGACATTTTGCCTTGTTTTGACCGTCCTCAACTTGGCCTCAAATTGGCATTGCTTTCGCCACGTTTCAATGCGTTGGTGGACAAACATTTCGATGGCAAAAGCGAATTGACAATTTGGAGAACGATCGAAATTAGCAAGAGCATTGGAACAAGACCGAAACTGTCTGTACGGATGGATGGAAAATTGGTGGAATTTCCGTTGCCCGACGACCGTCCGTTGCCCAGCAAAATCCGTTTTAAGCACCTTCGGATTGTGTAATGAAAAATCAGAGCTATGGCAATAAAAGCATTCATTCCATTTTCAGTTACATCGATCATTTTGTCATCGCTTTTCTTCGTTTAAATCACCAAATTTTCAACAAAAGACGCACCGATTTACAGTTGTTGATTCCTTCTTCACCCACCATGGATGGCCAGCCAATTTGGGATGTTTTTGTTCGTGAAATTTGGCCAATTTTTTCGGCAAACATTCGCCACTTGAGCCTTAACGATGTTGATTTGGACTATTTGCATCGTCTCATTTCACCGACAATTCTCACCGACCTTGATCAATTGAATTCAATCGATTCATATGATCTGATGCCCGAGGCGATTACGATTGGTGATGATTTTGATGGGCAAAATGCAACAATTTCTGCGGGCAAAGCATTGTCCAAATGGTTGCACATTCCGAGAAAACATGGACAACCCAAGCAATTGTGTTGCGCAGATTTAACGAACAAGGGAACACTGATTGGATCAACAATTTCAAGGAGGTGTGGTCCGGGGGGGAGCAGGACAAAACGTCGCTGTTTCAAATCAATTGTTTAGCATTTTCTCCGTGCCAATGCCATTTCTTCGGTCAGTTACCAAATTCATTTTACTGTTCGTATGCCGTCACTGTCAATGGTGCCATTTGAATTGGTGAACGAATGGACAAAGGAAAAGCTGACATTGGCCAAAGCAAAGACAAATGAGGCCAACAGTTGGATAATGAAACGATGCAAAATTGGGGAGACAGCGGCGGTCAATTGGGAAGACGGAAATTGGGACAACAATTGTCACTATGTGTTCTTTTGGCTTTTTAGTGAAACGCATTGCTTTGGGTGAGCAATTAAAAAAAGACCTTTGTGTTAATGGTAGGGCTGCTGGTCCTCCCAAGAAATTTTTTTGTTTTCAAAAAATCATGGAAAAATATTTCCAAGAGTTTACGATTTTCGTTCTATTCGTGGGTTATCTGGGTCGCTAATTACGAATATGTCATCCATTTCTACCAATTCCTAAACCCGGACCAGATTTTGAACAAAAAATCGAAAATCCACATTTTAACGAATTCCGAATTTTTCGTCTTAAAATGCTTATATGATTTTTATTGCAGGAATGATGGCTTTCAGTTTGTTTCCATGTATTTATGCCGTTTTTTAGACCAAAAGTGGGAATTCGAGAATTTGAATTTTTTCGACTTTCTGTTTCGGGTCCGGGGTTTAGGAATAGGTCGAAATTGATGTCATATTCGTGACAGCGGCCCCGATAACCCCTGAGTGAAACGAAGAACAGTAAAAAGACAACATTTTTATTCCTTTTTTATGGGACCAGTAAAAATTAGTATTACCATGAAAACACCTTTTATTGTGGTTTTTAGGGTCACTGATCACGAATCTAACATTTATTTTGATCAAATTCGAATCCCTGATCCGATTTCGAACAAAAGGTCGAAAACTCAAATTTTTCAAAATTCACTTTTATGTTCGTACCTGTGCACAATGAATATTTTTTGATGTTGCATGACTTAATTTAGCTTATTTTAATCAATTTATGAACAAAAGGAAGAATTTTGAATTTTCGACGGTACTTTTCCGTTTTGGGCCTACAACTCAAAATTTTAGATTCGTGATCAGCGACCCTAAAAACCCAATAAAACGTGTTTTCACAACTTAATAGAACAAAAAAAAAAAAAAATTGAATTTTGCGCTTAATTAAGGCCATTGTCTCCGCCACCAGCAGAAGAAGAAAAAGCCGGACAACGCTTCACAAATGGGTCGTCTTCTTCTGACAATTAATGACGGACAAAACAACAAAAACAGTGATCAGCCGCAGAAGAAATGAATTAATTATCGATCATAATTCATCAGTGATCAAATGCAATTTTATGATGAAAAACCTCTCAATTGGTAAATAAATCGGACGTATAAAAATGTCAAAAAATGTACGAAAACACAAAAATTTTGAGATTTGCACAAAATAATCAACAAAAATTGGTTTTTCAGGATCGCTGATCAATGATCATTCTAAACTAGAGCTCGGACGGGATCGGGATTCTGTTAGGATTTTCCCGGGACCCTAATTCCCTGTTTTTTTTTGAAAAAGAGCTGGGATCGGGATCCTGATAAAATCGATAAATTTGGATCCCAAAATTTGAATCCCGGTAATCCTTTCCCGGACCGCCGCCGCCAGCAGTGATTCATCGTTTTAAAAATGCATTAATCCATTTTTAAATATTTTCTTTTATCTCCGAATGCTAATTGTAAGATTTGGCATTACTGTTTGGAAGAGGGCTGCTGTTGGCCAGCCCCTTTGAGGCCAAGAAAATTGGGCATTGAAAATTTGAGACTTACAGCGAGACAAGCAAGAAACCGAAACTGGAACCCGAAACTCGAGACTAGTGCCTGAATAGAATCGGGATCCCGCCTGGATTTTCCCCTGCAACCGATCCAGGCTTTTTTGAAAAAGGGGGAGGTGGATCGATTTGAATTTCGGCGTCGGGTCCCAACTCTATCAATGGCACTCGGTTGAGTCCCGCCGCCCCGGATTATGCACGCTTTGCCATTTGAGGGCCAGGTAAGGAAAGATAAAGCAGAAAATGTCAAGTGCGGATTTGTTGCCGATGCCCTTCACTCCGTTAAATGCCATGGCGGATGTTCGCGGAATTGACATTTTAAAATTAAAATTTGGCAATCATCAAGAATTGGTGTCCCGACGAAAAAAATGTTAAAATTTTGGCAGGCATTTTTTCTAGGCTTAAAAAGTTGTGGTCACGAATTTGTGTTTTAATTTCATAGAATCAATGTTTTGCCTATGATTTCTTCTTAGTCATACAAATCGATTTCATAAAGACAGGTTAAATTCCGGGTTAATTCTAAAATTCTTGTATCCTCATATACGAAGGGATTCGAATGCTTTATGCCGTTGTGCGAGCAAAGAAAAAGCCGTCCGTTCCCATTCACTGGCAGAGGAGGGCATTAAGCCACTCAAATTAACCCAAGCAAAATCAAATGGACAGATTAATTAATGGCAATTAATCTGAGAGAAAAGAAACAAAATGGGAAACAGCAGAGATGGGCAAAGAAATCATGGCATATAAAAGCACAAATGATAGATGCCAAAGCCATTCACCAAAATCCAAATTAGCAATAAATTCTATTTTACTCCCTGAATAATTTATTTATTTACCATTTTTATTCTAAAATATAATTTAATTTTAATTAGCTTCTGCTTCTCATTTGTTTGGGCTAGTGCATTTCTCATTGTGAATGTCTTCATATTTAAACTCATTCACATGATTGTAAATGCGCTGGTTTGACCATGGAAATGTGCGCTAATTAACTAATTACCAAATTAATAGGTCATTAATTTTTTGAACCAAGGTGTACATATTATTATTAGAGTTGGTCGTGACCGGGACTGGTACTGAAAAAACGGGTACAACTGAGTACCCAGTCCCGGTTTTGACAAATTTTAACCGGGAACGGGAAATTCCCGGGTTTTTTCCCGGATTTCCCAGCCAAAAAGTCCCAGTTTTTGAACCCGAAAATTCCCGGTCCCGACCAACCCTACTTAATTTGTAATAAAGTCTCTGTGAAAGACATATTTTTCAATATTTATCCGTCTAAAAAATAAAGGCAAAAATAAAGTAATGAAACGAATAGCCGGTGGCGGGGACGGGGCCGCGGGTTGTTGCTCGCTTAGCTTGGATTCGTACTTGAATGGTAAATACGTACTTGAAACCGACTCTCATGCGAGAAAATTAAAATTTACTAGTTTCAAGAATAACAACATACATATTTCAAGATTTTCCGTCACTAATATCGCAACCTTACTATTACACTAGTGAATTTTTATTTTTTCTAAGCGGGAACGGAATTAACTACTGTATTTCCAAATTCACTAATTTGTAAGACAATCGTTTCAATGATAATAAAAAAAAGTGCACAACAAAAAAAAACCAATAAAATAAATGTGTACCTATATTATTTGAACAAAAGAATTAACAAAGGCATTTCTGAGAGGAAATAAGCACAACAAATTGGAGATCGATCATTTCTCAAATATATAATTAATTCATTCATTCATTTCCGTACACTTCAGACGACATTTTGGTTGCTTTGATCCGCTTTTTCTTCTTCTTCTTCCGCTGGTGGCGACAATGGCCTAAAATAAATATTTTATTTTTTTGACAAAATCAAAAATTGCTGTTTTGCTACTCACCCAATGGATTCATCGAAACTCCCCAGATCAACTCTAATATTGTTCAAATTGGCATTGGGCACACGAATTTTCGCAGTCATCAAATTTGACTGGCACCGTCTCCCCAATTGGGCACCGTTGCAACAGCCAATTATACACTGGTCAGTCGTTGAATGCTTCGATCTAAGGTGGAAAAAACCTGTCATTTTTGACAGTTTCCTGCAGTTAGTGTCTGACCGCAGAAACCTGACTTTCAAAAGCAGAAACCTGACACCATTACGCCAAAAATCCCGCTAATTCAAAATTTTTAGCAATTTTTTCGACAAAACATGGCATAACTTTGCTTAAAGGCAATCATATTTTACATTCTTAGTATCATAAAATAGCCAAAATTTTTCTCTATTAGCTTGCAAAATTAAAAAAAATTGGTCAACATTAGAAAAAGTTGTATGAAAATAAGTACTATTTACTGTCGTAACTTATGTTAAATTTGATAAATTAGTTTGAAATTTTCCAGACAAATAGAGAAAAATTTTGGCTATTTTGGTAATAAGAATGTAAAATATGATTGCCTTTAAGCATAGTTATACCATGTTTTGTCAAAAAAATTGCTAAAAATTTTGAATTAGGGATTTTTGGCGTAATGATGACAGGTTTTTTCCACCTTACTTCGATCTTCTGTTTCAGTGTCAGCTTTTCTTTCGTCCATTCGTTCACCAATTCAAATGGCTCCATTGGCATTGTGTCCGCACAAAAACAAAATTGAATATGGTAACTGACAGGGGGTCAGGGCAGTTCATACAATGGCAATGGCCATAACTTTTTTGTTGGTCAGTTAATTTCTTCAAAATTGGTATCATTCGAAAGCTCTACGTGTTTGGTAACTAAGCGATTAATCATCTCACCAAAAAGTTATAATTTATAGTTTAAAAAAATTAAGATTTACTTGAATTTTTAACTCTTATAAAGCATAACTTTTTAGTGAGATGATCAATCGCTTAACTTCTGCTTAATGATAGCTTCAAAACAGTAGAGCTTTCGAATGATACCAATTTTGAAGAAATTAACTGACCAACAAAAAAGTTATGGCCATTCCCATTTGAAATTGTACGAAACGCCATTGTACGAACTGCTATCGACCCAACTGACACAAGTAGTGGCAGAGGGAAATGTCTAAACAAAAAATGGTAAAACAAAAACAATTTATAGAAAATATGGTGGTCCACCTCTTTGAAGTTGGTGACCCATTCGAGATTCAGAGGACCAATAAAATTCTTGCGATGCAATTGCTTCGGTTGTCCATTTTTGCTCGGCGTGTGCAACCATTTGGCCAACGCTTGGCCAGCAGTTGCGTTTGGCCCATCGTCAGCAATTACGTCGGGGAACAGAAAACCGGATTCGATTGAATTCATTGAATGCAATCAGTGAGAATTGTTGACGAAATCAGACGACGCAAATTGTCCAATTCATCGGTGTTATGAATGGCCAGCTGACGAATGCTTGTCGCAAAAATCGGCCAAATTTCAGGGACAAAAGCATTCCAAATCGGTTGGACATCCGCATCAAATGGGTGCACAAACAAATACAGATTGGTGCCACTTCTGTCTAAGAATCGCTTCTTGGAATGGAGAAAAGCGATCACGGAATGGTCAATGTACCTGAAGAGATATTAAAATGCTTTCAATATGCACAAAAGTTAATACTGACTGAAGGTTCTTAAAGCAAATTTTGTTGGGCATCTGACGGTCCGACAACGGAAAATCGACAAAATTGCCACCAAGTATTACAGCCGGAAAATCCACAAAATTGCCACCAAGTATCGGAAAATCCACAAATTGCCACCAAGTATCGGAAAATCCACAAAATTGCCACCAAGTATCGGAAAATCGACAAAATTGCCACCAAGTATTACAGCCGGAAAATCCACAAAATTGCCACCAAGTATCGGAAAATCGACAAAATTGCCACCAAGTATTACAGCCGGAAATCCACAAAATTGCCACCAAGTATCGGAAAATCCACAAAATTGCCACCAAGTATCGGAAAATCCACAAAATTGCCACCAAGTATCGGAAAATCCACAAAATTGCCACCAAGTATCGGAAAATCCACAAAATTGCCACCAAGTATCGGAAAATCCACAAAATTGCCACCAAGTATCGGAAAATCCACAAAATTGCCACCAAGTATCGGAAAATCCACAAAATTGCCACCAAGTATCGGAAAATCCACAAAATTGCCACCAATCGATACATTGTCATTGAATAGAATAGATATTTTCTGTTTTTCTCTTGCTAATTTTGATTTCTCTCCAAATTGTCAATTCGCTTTTTCCATCAAAATGTGCGTCCACCAAAAAAACATCGAAACGATCGGAAAGCAATGCCATTTTGAGTCCAAGTTGGGCATGGTCAAAAGATGGGAGAATGTCCATCCAAACGTCGCTACAAATCAACTGAAATGCGTTAAAAAAATGTATGGGTAAATGAAAAATTCGTAATTTTTAAAAATTCCTTACCGTCGATGCATTTTTGCTGTAATTTAATTAGCACTCTTTGGCCTTTCTTCAATTGATTGATGACAAATGCTGAATAAATTAAATTCTTTTGGAAAATCCCTTTTTAAGAAAGAAAATCTTCAAATTTTATAGTCACTAAAAGCAACTGAAAAAAATGGAGCAAAAGAAATGGGAAAATAAATGAATGCCCGGGTCCGGACTGGATTTTTTCAAAATTCGGATTTTTTTGGGGCTCTATTGCAGTTCACATGACCTCATTTCCCAAATTTTTTTCTTGACAAAATTTTTGATTAAAAAAATGTCAAAAATTTGCTAACAGAATATTAGAACGGAAATGTAGTATCTCATTTGCAACTGCAACAACTGCATATAAATTTGGTACTTGTGTCTTATCTTTGTGCAGATTTTCAAAAAATCGTTATAACTTTTTTCTTTGGCATCCAAATTCAAGATTGTTGGTATCATTCGAAAGCTCTTCAGATGCTCTATTAGCTTGACAAAAAACAAAATGATTTACTAGCCTTAAAAAATTTTATTAAGAAAAAACTTCAAAATTCTACTAAATTTAGATTTTTTACAATTTTCATTAGAGTAGAGCGGGACCGGGAATTTTGGGAAAAACCGGGACCGGGACTTGCCGGGACCTGAGAAGCCGGGACCGGGACCTGAGCTTTTCAAAACCCGGGACCGGGACCTCGGATGACCGGGAATTCCCGGCCCGGTCCCGGTCCCGCTCTACTCTAATTTTCATGTATAACTTTTTTGGTAATTGTCTGATAGCGAAGCTTCATAAGATGATAAGCTTTCGAATGATACCAACAATCTTGAATTTGGATGCCAAAGAAAAAGTTATAACGAAAAACAATTTTTTTTGAAAATCTGCACACAGATAAGACACAAGTACCATAAATTTTATATTACTCTCCCACTTTCCCAGCGCAAAAAAAATGACATTGTGCCAATAAATCGCTGCATTCATAGCAATTTTAAATTGTTCAGAATTTCTTGCCACATTTTCAACAGTCTTAAAAATTTTCCTCAACCCGAAAATTTGTAATTTAAATTGCTTTTTATTCGTCTGGCTGTTCAGCTTTCGATGTATCAATGCAGATTTGCGGCACAAATCGGCGAAAATCCGCTTTTTCAAAGAGTTTTTACCAAGGTCAAATTTTTCGATTTTTAAGGGTGTATTATTTTGAAATGCGCCAAAAAGTCGATCCTTAGATTATTAACAATGATTATCATAATGAATTTCACATACACATAAAATACAATGGAAATGGATGAATAAGAGCAAGCAAAAGTCAAATAAATACATTGATTTTTTAAAATTTTGGCTTGTAGTCGCATAACAGGAAAGTACCAAAAATTCATCCCTCACACTTTGCCATTTCATCTCATCCCAGAAAAAATAAATTCATAAAATTTAAAAAAAAATACACTTCTTCAAATAAAGTTCTAGAATAAAAAAATATAAAAAAAAAAGAATAAAAAAATTTATCGATTCAACAAATGTAATAAATTTGGTACTTATGTACTTTACAGACCATAAAAAATAATTTATTTTTAAAATCATATAAAAAAATTTCTAAGGGGTTTTCAGGGTCGGAGAATCCGTTTCTGACATCCATTTCGATCAAATTCGTACCCCGAACCCGTATTAAAGTTATTTTCTCACCATAAAATGATTTTTTGAAAACTTGAATTTTCGAGTTTTTGTTCGAATACGGGTTCGGGACTCAAATTTGGTCGAAATGGATGTCAGAAACGGATTCTCCTACCCTGAAAACCCTTTAGAAATTTTTTTATATGATTTTAAAATAATTATTTTTTTATGGTCTGTAAAGTACATAAGTACCATAAATTTATCGCCAAAAGATTCAAAAAAAAGAAATATCGCGTGAGCCAAACAACATTTGCATATTGTTGCAGTGCCAATTTCTCCACAATCATTTCGTTGATTAGATCAAATGGCACAACGGAGTCAATTAAAATGGACGAAAATCTCAAGAAAATGCGGAAAGTAATTGGAGTTATCATAGAAAAAGTGATTTTGTAAAAAAAATATTTATTTATTTTCAGGCGGATAAAAAAAAGTTACAAAAACATTCATCAATTCCTTTTTCATGGACTATAAAATTGTTTGTTTTTTCGCTTTGCCTCGCATTTGAAAAATAGTAAAATTTCTAACGTAATAATTCTGCAATTATTCCTTCCCTTTGTGACGACGCCATCATTCGGAACTCGGCCTAATTGTACTCTAATTGCCACAAAAATGAACCGACGGTAATGAATTTTAAAAGTCACACACTTCGTCTTTTATTTAGCTAAACTGTTTTCACATTTTCAGTTGGATTTGCAACGACGTTTGGATGGACATTTTGCCCTGTTTTGACCGTCCTCAACTCGGCCTCAAAATGGCATTACTTTCGCCACGTTTAACTGCGTTGGTGGACAAACATTTCGATGGCAAAAGAGAATTGACAATTTGGAGACAAATCGAAATTCGTCGCAAGGACAGTGTCACAACAACAACAACGGCGACAGGACCAGAATTGTCTGCGATTATCGACGCTGTCGATTCTTTAATATTTCTGTTGCCGGACCGTCCGTTGGCCAGCAAAATCCGTCTTAAGCGCCTTCAGATTGAGTAATTAAAAAAACTAAACTTTTATATGGGAATAAAAGCATTCCTTCCATTTTCAGTTACATTGATCACTCCGTCATCGCTTTTCTTCGTTCAAATCAGCAAATTTTCGACAAAAGAGGCACCGCTTTACATTTGTTGATTCCTCCTTCATACGCCATGGATGACTATCAGCCGATTTGGGATGTTTGACACGTGAAATTTGGCCCATTTTTTCGACAAACATTCGCCACTTGGGCTTTACCGGTGGTGATTTGGACATTTTGCGTCGTCTGGTTTCGCCTACAATTCTCACTGATCTATTGAATCTGAATTCTATCGATTTATTTGGTTTATTGCCCGAGCCAATTGGTGATGGTTTTGATGGGCCAAATGGAACTAATGGCCAATTGTTGTCCAAATGGTTGCACATTCCGAGAAAAGATGGACAACCCAAGCGATTGCGTTGCGGTGTTTACAGCGAACAATGGAACACTGATTGGATCAACAGTTTCAAGGAGGTGTGGTGCGGAGGGGGGGGGGGGGAGCAGGACAAAACGTCGCCGAAATATTTTTTTAAATTTGGAAAATGAAGAAATTATTCTACTCTTATTCGAAAAATTGTATTTCCGACGCTTCTGAAGCCCAATAATTTTTCGGAAATTGGAATTTTGATCCAAAAAAGTCGGAAATTTTTTAAACTTTCCGACTTTGTCAAAAATTTCGGAAATCGGAATCTGTGCCATCCCTGGTGTTTTGTCTCACATTTTTGGCAATGATTGATTGTTGTTTTCCAAATTGTTTAGCAATTTCTTCGTGCCAATGCCATTTCTTCGGTCAGTTACGAAATTCATTTTTTTTGTTCGTGCGACCTCAATGCAAACGGTGCCATTTGAATTGGTGAACGAACGAACGCAAGAAAAGCTAACATTGGCCAAAGAAAACGAAAATGAATTGGACAACCGATGGATAATGAAACGATGCAAAATAGTGGGAAGAAAGAGGAGAAACAGCAGAAAGATGAAAATTGGGACAACAATTGTAACAATGTATTCTTTTGGCTTTATGGTGGCAATGATTGCATTGGGTGAGCAATTAAAAAAAGGATTTGATTTTTATTCGACTTTGAAAATTTTGCGCTTAATTTAGGCCATTGTCTCCGACACCAGCAGAAGAAGAAGAATCCGGACAACGCATCACAAATGGGCCATCTTCTTCTGACAATTAGTGACGGACAAAACAACAAAAACAGTGATCAGCCGCAGAAGAAGAAATGAATTAATTAAGAAAATGATGGACCGATCATAATTTATCATCTCAAATATATGTAAATAAATCGGATGTTTAAAAATAGTAAAAATGTATTTAAAAAAAACACAAAAAAATTTTGAGATTTGCACAAATAATCAACAAAAATTGGTTTTCGCGATCGCTGATCACTAAAAATATTAAATAAATACGTATTTACGAAAAAATATTTTCTGAAAATTTTCCGACCAATTCCGAATCCCGGACCTGAATTCGAATAAAAGTCGAAAACTCAAATTTTCGAATTTCGCATTTCTTATTCAAAAGTAATTTAAAAACACGGAAACATTCTGAAAGCTATCAATCTTGCAACCAAAGATCATTTAAGGCGTTTTTAGACGAAAATTGATAAATTCGAAAATTTGAGTTTTCGACTTTTTGACCAGCAAATATTGGATTTGATTGACAAACAAAATTTCTAATCTTTTACAAATGAAAGTTGGATAAAAATTATCCGTCCAATTGATTATTTATTTGATTGATTGGTGGAGAATAAAGTAAAATGCCCATTAAATGGTCATCATTTTGCAATACTATTCTCCTCTGTTGCGTTCCTTTTTTCTGCTTGCCGTTGACATTAGTCAAAACCCATTAAAATGGCGTTAGTCAAAAATCATCAATTTAAACAATTTTTTCAATAACTTTGTTTAAAATCAACCAAATTTTTAATTCTTTATATCATTCAATAGCCTTAGTAGTTTTTTATTAGCATGCAAAATTTCAAAAAGGTTTCGTTAAGTTTCAAGAAAGTTATGAGCAAAAATGTTGCAAAAAACTTGGTTTTTTTGAGCTTCTCAAGTCATAACTTTTTTTAAATTTAACGAAACTTTTTGAAATTTTATAGGCTAAAAAATTTGATATCTAGCGATGGTTTTTTTAGGTTTTTACATAATTTTTTCCTGAGCTCCCCGAGGCCTAAAACGCAGTTTTTTGGGCTGTTGTTAAGTTACTTTTCGAGATATTAATCTTTTATTTTTAGATTTTGAAAGGAACCTCTTTTGCCTATTTTGGCATTTTGCCCAAAATTATTAACAAAAATGCAATAAAAACGAAAAATACACCCCTAAGAATCGACTCAAAATTTTTTTCAAAAATGCATCTCTAAGAATGAAAAATTTCTCAAAAATTCATCTCCAAACCCCAAAAATTAAGTTTTTTTAGTGCTTATTTTCCATTTTTAGAGCCTATTTTGGGGGTTTTTTAGAGCCTAAAAATATCATCCCTTATCATTCGATAGTCCTAGATTTTTTTATTAACATGTAAAATTTAAAAAGTTTTTTCGTTAAGTTTCAAGAAAGTTATGACCTAAAATGTTGTAAAAACTTGGTTTTTTGAGTTTCTCAAGTTATAACTTTTTTGAAACTTTATAGGCTAATAGAAAATAGTTGGGCCTATTGAATGATATCAATGTTTTAAAATTTGGTTTCAGACGTTTGGATGGACGCTTTTCCGTTTTTTGACCGTCCTCAACTTGGCCTCAAATTGGCACTTCTTTCGCCACGTTTCAATGCGTTGGTGGACAAACATTTCGATGGCAAAAGCGAATTTACAATTTGGAGAGAAATCAAAATTCGTCGCAAGGGCATTGGAACAAGACCGAAACTGTCTGTACGGATGGATGGAAAGGAAAATCTACCTATTTTGGCGCTTTTTAGAGCCTAAAAATTGCATCCCTACTTATATCATTCGATGGTCCTAGATGTTTTTTTATTTGCCTTGTATAAGCCGCCTCAATGTTCTATGCAAAATTTTAACTTAGATTATATTTCAGAATTTAATTACAATAATATTCTTGTATGTGGTGATCTGAACCTACCGGGAATCGATCGGATTAATTATCGAATAGATAACAATAGTCAATCGAAGATATTCTTTGACTTTATTACAAAAAAACAGTTGGTTCAACACGTAAAACAAACAACACGTGGGAATAACATTTAGACCTGGTTCTTTCAAACCAAATCAATTTGTTTATGAAACGAATGTTATAGAAACTTTTTCAACTTAAGATCACGGTAGGGGTCAACTCCGTCTTAGTGTATAAGGGACCAACTCCGTCTCAGAGAGAAAAATTCATTTTAAGCTAAAGAATTTTCTTAAAATCTAAGTTTTATTAGGTCGGGACCACCCCCTTTTTTGAAGAGAGTTTTTTAATGTCATAAAAACATGCTTCCAAGGGTTTTCGGGGTCGCTAGTCACAAATCTGACATCCATTTCGACTAAATTCGAACCACGAACCCGTTTCGAACAAAAATATTTTTAAAATTATCACTTTGGTTCCTAAATTGACCAAAATAAGCCAAATTTAGTCAGGAATCATTGCAACAACAGAATAAGGTCAATAAGCACAGTTACGAACATAAAAGTGAATTTTCAGTCTTTCGAATGATATCTCAATTTTCGGTTTAGTTTGTAATAAAGCGAGTTATGGCTGATTAAAATATGGAAATCCATTTCGATTTCATAGTCTATTCCATTTTCGGGGTGCTAAAAAATAAAAACTTAGGTTTTAAGAAAATTCTTTAGCTTAAAATGAATTTTTCTCTCTGAGACGGAGTTGGCCCCTTATACACTAAGACGGAGTTGGCTCAGACGGAGTTGGCCAGACGGACGTTTCGTCAGATCATCACATGATAGAATTTAAAATTATTCGAGCTTTTCAGTCACCAAAAAGAGAAAATTTTCATCAGAGAGTTTAAAAGAAATAATTTTCTAAGACTAAGCAATGAGATTCGGCAAAAACGAATTGACTTACATTTATTGAATTTATTTCATGTTGACGAGAAATATAATTTTCTCTCTAAAGAACTTTATAATTCCTTCGATAAATTTTTCCCAAAAAAAGCATTAAGAAAAATTATAAAAAACAATTACCCACAAAAAATCAAAAATTATACTCGGAAAAATTAAAAATACATAAGCTTATTAGAAAATACCCTGATCACGGACAATTTAAAATAAAATATAAAATTTTAAGTAGGAATCTGAAAAGTGAATTAAAAAATATTAATGATACTAAAGAAAGCCAACTTGTCAATAAAGGCAATTTGGCTATTTTTAAATACATCGGCAACAAATTTAATTCCGACAGAGAAATAAGTGCTTTTCGATGACTAGAGACCGCAAAAAAAGGCACCAAAAATCGCGAAAAAGGCACTATAATAGGCACCAAAAAATTGAAAAAAAAGCATGAAAAGGCACGAAAATGCCGAAAAAGGCATGAAAAAAGGCATTTAAAAAAATTTCTAAGGTTTTTAGTGAGCAAAACAAGTAAAACTTACCAAATAACTTAATTTTGGTCATTTTTAAAGATTATAAATGTTTTATAATGTTTTTTGAAAAGAACAAATTTGAAAACCAAAAATTTTTTAAAGAAAAAAGATGAAATTTTGGCGATCAATTTTAAGAAAATTTTTAATTCTTAGGGGTGTATTTTCTGAAATTTTTTCAATTCTTAGGGGTGCATTTTCCCGATTTTATTGCATTTTTTATGGACTTTTTCGAAAAAAAACGCCAAAAAAGCACCAAAATCGGAAAAAAACGCCAAAAAAAGGCACCAAAAAAACAAAATGCCAAAAAAAGGCATTTTAGGCATGAAAATACCGAAAAAGGCAATAAAGGCATAATAAAAGTCAATGTAGAAGCCTCAAACCAAGTGGAAAATGCGTTATTTATGCTTAATACATCGGAACTAGTGCGCAGAAAAAAAAGGCATTTGCCTCAAAATGCGAGCTCTATCGATGACCAAGGCAGAATTTATACAGAGGATAGGCAGAAATGCATGCTTTTTGGTAAAATATTTCAACAAAATTTATGCAAAGAAATTGTAATATGAATTATCCCATTAATAACAAAATAAATAGCCTTACAGATATTGAATTAAATGCTGCCTTGGTCTGGAAGGCATTAAGGAAATTACCCAACAGAAACTCGACATCCCCAGACGGGTTACCTTATATATTGATTAAGCAATGCGCAGATTTATTGGCACCTATCATAAGTGAACTCTTTCGAATAATCTTAGATTATGGGGAAATCCCAAACCCAAACGTATGGCGTACATCTTTTGTAATTCCAATTTATAAAAAAGGTGATAAATCGAATCCAAATAATTATCGTCCAATTTCCCGGACATGTGCCTTATGTAGGGTGTTTGAACGACTATTAGCATGGAATATCATTAAACATCTTGAGAAAAATAAAATTTTAACTGATGAACAATTTGGGTTTTTAAAATCCAGGTCGACCACCACACAGTTGTTGGTCTCCCTGAATTATTTTTATAAATCAATAGAAAAGGGGCAAAAAGTTGATATAATATTTATAGATTTTGAAAAAAGCATTTGAAATAAATTTGTTAATTCTTAAACTCCAGAACATAATTATTTCAGGCAAAATACTGAAATTTCTGAAATATATTTATTCTACAAACAAATTTATTGTTTGTCCATATTTTTTCATTCAACCACCTCCTTTTGAGGTGCATTTTTTTAAACTTCGGAGAAGTTGGGGTCCGTCAGTGCTGATAGGCGCAGCCGGGAAAATTTTGAAAATTTTGAGTGAGATTTGTTAACAGATTTTTTTCAAAAAATGACCAAAACTTGTGATTTTAGCCAATGTGTTTTACATAATTTGTATCAAAAATGCTCAAATGATAATTTAAGTACTTTAAAAATATTTCTCTATGTAAATGATTAAGTATTTTTTATTTAATTGACAAAAAATATAAATTTCTTTGAGAATTTTTCTATTGTATAAATAAATTGAATTCTCTTACATTTTTGTTTTTAAATCGCTCTTTTTGGGGATCGAGCCGTTTCCCTATGGCCAGTTCCCTATTCACATATTTGGGCCATTTCCATATCAAACTATGAATATCAAAGGAGCGGGGACCGGTAAATTGGACACTGGAAAATTGGACACCAGAAAATTGGACACCGGAAAATTGGACACCAAGCGGAAAAATGGACACTGCCGGAATTTTGGACACCAAAGGAAAATTGGACACCGGAAAACTGGACACCAAATTCCTATTTTAAAAAAAACCCAGTAATTAAGTGAAAAATAAATTTTTCTAGGGTAAATTGATTAATGAATTGTGACACTTATAGTGTATCAGTTTCAGTATGCACGATTACTGGCCAAGGTGCTTTTTATGAGTCCAATCAACTGACAATACCTGCTTTTTATACAATAACTTTGTTCATATTCGAACAAACCCTATATTTTTGGTATCATTCGAAAGCACAAAGTCTAAAGAAGCTAAAATCTATAAAATCTCAGCGTTTAGGCAATTACCAAAAAATATTTGATTAATTAAAACTCGATTGGACTCATAATGTGCATTAGAGCCCAAGTTCAAGTCAACGAAAAATGGGACCCTATCTAAAACAAAACTTTTTTTCTCTTTATGAATAATATGATGGTTTTGTTTTGCTGGTGTTAAAAAAAATAATGATAATAATATTTATCTCCATTTATCACGGTTATAAATTAAACGTGCACATTAAAATAAAAATCTTTTAGCCAAACCAAAATTTTTGTTTTATTTATTTTTAATTAATAATTCATTTATATGAAATAGTGTCCAATTTTCCATTAGTGTCCAATTTTCTAGTGTCCAATTTTCGGTGTCCAATTTTCTGGTGTCCAATTTTCCGGTGTCCAATTTACCGGGAGCCAAAGGAGCATAACAACAAAAAAAAAAACTAGGAATCATTTAAAGAAAAGAAATATTAATTTGTCAATTTGGCCGTTTTTATTGCATAAATGTGAATTTTTTGAAAATTGAATTTTGAGTTTTCGTACGAACTCGAGTTCGGGGTTCGAATTGGGTCGAAATGGGTATAAAGGGACAAAGGGAGGAGGGGGGCGGAGGTTCGAATCCGTTGTGCAACATGAATATTTTATTTTGTACAAAGAATTAAAAAATGACGATTTTGGGAATTCTTTTTTAAGGTTTTTGCCAACAAAATTGGACAATCTTGATATCATTCGAAAGCTCTTATCACGAGAATCTTTTTCTAACCAAATGCTAAGTAATTTGATGAGTTCGAAAAAAGATATGGGCGTTCGAAATTTTGTTTTAAATTTTAGACTAAAATAAAAGCGATTATTTTCTTTAAAAAAAGCGATTGAACAATTACTTATTTGAAGCGGATTTAACGTATAGAAAAAAGTTAAACGCACCGAAGTAAATTCAGTTTTTATCTACTAAGATAGATAAATAAATAGTACGGGACCAGAAATTTGTTGATATTTCGTGCAAATCTTAAAATTTTGTTTTTGTACATTTTTTTTGCCAATTTATACATCCAATTTATTTACCGAAATGGAGAGGTTTTTCTTCATTAAATATATTTAATCACTAATGATTATGATCGGCCTGTCATTCTTAATTAATTCATTTCTTCTTCTTCTACTGATCATTGTTTTTGTTGTTTTGACCGTCATTCATTTGTCAGCAGAAGACGGCCCTTTTGTGATGCTTTGTCCCGCTTCTTCCGCCGGTGGCGGAGACAATGGCCTTAATTAGGCGCAATTTGAATTATTTAAACAAAATCAAATCCTTTTTTTAATTGCTCACCCAATGCAATTATTGCCACTAAAAAGGCAAAAGAACACACTGTTACAATTTTCATCCTTCTGAAGCTGAACAGCCACGGTCTCCCCAATAATTTTGCAACGCTTCATTATCCAACAGTTATCCTCCAATTCATTTTCCTCTGCTTTGGCCAATGTCAGCTTTTCCTTTGTCCATTCGTTCACCAATTCAAATGGCATCATTTGCATTGACGGCACAAGAACAGAAAAATGAATTTGGTAACTGACGGAAGAAATGGCATTGGCACGGAGAAAATGCTAAACATTTTGAAAACAAAAATCAGTGATTTGTCGAAAATATGGGGCCACACCTCCTTGAAATTGTTGACCCAATCAGTGTTCCCTTGTTCGGAGTAATCTTTGCAATGCAATCGCTTGGGTTGGCCATCATTTAGCGGAATGTGCAACCATTTGGACAAAGCTTGGCCAGCAGTTGCATTTGGCCCATCAAAATCAGCACCAATTGCATCAGGTAACAAAGCACAGGAATATATTGAATTCAGCAATTTCAAATCGGTGAGAATTGTTGACGAAATGAGACGACGTAAATTGTCCAAATGATCACCACCGGTAAAGCCCAAGTGGCGAATGTTTGGCGAAAAAATTGGCCAAATTTCACGAACAAAAATGTCCCAAATTGGCTGCTCATCCGAATTGTGTGATGTTGGAATCAACAAATCTAAATCGGTGCCTCTTTTGTCGAAAATTTGCTGATTTGAACGAAGAAAAGCGATGACGGAGTGATCGATGTACCTGAAAATGGAATGAATGCTTTATTTCTATAGTTCTGCTTTTTAATTACATAATCTGAAGGCTCTTAAAGCGAATTTTGCTGGGCAACGGACGGTCGGGCAATGGAAATGTCACAGAATTGGCAGCGTCCATAGAGAGAAATTGTGGTGCCGAAACTATGACACTGTACTTACGACAAATTGTGATTTGTCTCCAAATTGTCAATTCGCTTTTGCCATCAAAATGTTTGTCCACCAACGCATTGGAACGTGGCGAAAGCAATGCCAATTTGAGACTGACTCATTCATTCATTTCAATCATCAGCAAAAATCGATTAGCAAAAGCAAGAAAATACACACATAAAAGATAAAACTGCTGATGAATAATGAAAAAATTTTAAAAGCGTTTTACAAGCTCTAGTTTGTTACATATAGTGAGAAAAATATAAATTTTTATGGTTTTTAAGACAGTTTTTTTTCAAATGGCCAATCGCTTAGTAATTAATGCGTGTGCCTTAGTTCTTATGGCCCCATAAATTGGCGCAGATTGGGGGGAATCAAAGTTGTCCGGCGCGCGCTCAGCTACAGACCGACCCCCGGCCCCCCCCCCCCCCCCGCATAAAAAACCTAATTAATTCCATTCTACTCACTAATTATCATTTTTGTTGATTATTAACGCAACCATCACCACCATCGTCGCCAAAAATCCATTTGTTAATGATAAAATAATAAATATTAGAGCCCGGACGGGACCGGGGCCCCGCCGGGATTTTGCCGGGACCCCCGGTCCCGGTCCCGGGTTTTTTGGGCAAACCACCGGGACCGGGAGTCCCGTTTAAAACGGGAGTCCCGGTCCCGGGGCCCCGTACGGGTCCATTTTCCAACTCCCGTTCCCGGCAATTTTGGTCGGAAAAACGGGACTAAATATACACCCCTAAGAATGGCATATTCGTGGATTAAAATGCAAAAATTTATACAATTTTGAATTTTTTTTCTAACACTCTGACAAATTTTTATGTAATAAATAAATTTTGCTCATAATTTCCAATATATTTGTGGCCTAGTGGTAGTGCTTCAACATTAACATAATTATTTAATGGTTTCAATTCCTGTTGACGTTAATTTTTAATTTATTTTTATCTGATAATACAGAGGTTCTTTATGTTCTTATTTCTAGGAATGTTCTGATTTTGGGGGTATTTTTATTCAAAAGAGGGAAATTTCTGAAAATATGGCTAATTTCTAACAAAATTCATAAAAAAAATTTCCCCGGCGGTGCCTATCGGCACCGCCGGACCCCTCACCCTTCGTTGCCCAAAATTAATTAAAAAAAGCGCTCCCGAAAAAAGCGCTTTAAAAATAGACAAAAAAGGTCGTTGCATTGCTTGGTATATTCCCAAGCTAAAATATAAAATAATAAAAAATTTTCGAATTTTTAATCAAAATTTTAAAAATTTTGAAAAAGTCCCGGTCCCGGCGGGGCCCCGGGCCCTAAATTGGGACCGGGACCGGGGGTCCCGGAAAAACGGGAGTCCCGGTCCCGGGGGTCCCGTACGGGTCCATTTTCCAAGTCCCGGTCCCGCTCCCGGTCCCGGCCATTTCAAAATTCCGGGTTCTAATAAATATAAAAAAAATATTGGACGAGCAGCAGCAGCAGCCAAAATTCAATGATTGTGCTGGTAATGATGATGATGATGAAGAGTTATGCAATTAATGACAATGATAGATGGGGGAGATGAGGTGTTGTAAAACTACAAAAACGACCTCTAGGGAATTTTTTAAAAATTTGTAATAAAAAAAACTGGAAATATGGAAAGAGAAATGATGATGTTCCAACATTTGTTGAGCCGACGTGTAATTAAACAATGTGTTCTTGGACCGCGATGGAAATGACGAGTTGGGTGACTGATTGACCTATGGACTTAACAAAATTAAAAAAAAAAATAGTCCCGAAAATCGGCCCTCGAGACTCGGGAACGAATGGCGAAGAAATTCATGCCGAGTTTTCAAGATTTTTCGATTGTGAAAGATAGGAAGGAAAAGAATTGTTATTAGATTTTAAGCTTTCGAATCATACTATGACTGTATAATTTTGCAAGTTGGAAAAAAGTGAAATTTGCAAAATTGAGAAAACATACATATGAAAAAATGACAATAAAATGTTTTTTTTTTCACGAAAGTGTAATTTTTTTTTTTACCAATATTCGTACTTGGATGCCAAATACGTGCTTGGATTTTGGCTTTCTTGCTTAGAAACTGTTAACTGTATTTATTTCCAAGATTGTACTTGGAAATCGGTATTTTTACATCTGAATAGAGCCCGGAAATTTCAAATTTTGAGCGAAAGGCGTGGGCGGGCGATTTTGTGATTTGTGTTGGGCAGACCAAACTGTGCAGCAATTGACGACATTTTGAATAAAAAACTTAAATTTTCAGGATAGATTTTTTCTAATTTTCATACCAATTTTTAAATTACATTTTTATAATAAAATTTTACCACTATTTTGTTTTTATTTCAAGTAAAATATAAGCAATTTTGCTGCTTTTGAATAGATAAAAGTGATTTTAACTTTTTTGGAATTTATTTGATTGTTTTTAAAGAAAAAATTCAAAAATATAGTTTGGCATAATGCTCACTTTTTTATTTGGCGACTTTTTGAAGAAAAAATTTATATTTTCAGGATAAATTTTTTTTCTCATTTTCATACCATTAAAATTAAAATCTCCGCCTTCTGCCCACCTATTCCCTTGGGTTTTCAAAATTTTAGCCAAATTTTCTGGTCGAAATCTATTATAAAAATTAATTTACTTTTTTAAAATTTCTCCGGTGGACCTTTTCCATAAAATTTATTGAGAAAATAATATTGTAAAAACATAGTGAAAGAAAACAGTGCATAAATAAAGTTTTTTTTTAGTTTATTTACCTAATTTCTTTTTCGCAATCACAAATTACGACAATAATTGTGTGCTGCTAATTGCCACAAAATGAACCGAAGATGTTTAAAGAAAAAAATGTGAGAAATTTTTAAATGATACAATTTTCGGCACTTTTGCATTTTCGTGAGCCCTTACGAAAAACCACAGGAGTGGAGGGGGGATTTTGAGGTAAAATCATTGGTAAAAAAACAGAAATTTATCTCAAATCGCAGTACGAGTTTCGGTTTCCGGCTTTTGATTTGCAATATTTTCAAGATTTCTCACCATTTTGTTTTTCATTGGGCTCATTAAACTGCAAAAGTGCCAATTTCTCTTTTTATGCAATTTTTACGCACTCATTTCAGTTGGATTTGTGCCGACGTTTGGATGGACATTTTCCCATCTTTTGACCATGCCCAACTCGGACTCAAAATGGCATTGCTTTCTGACCGTTTCGATTGTTTGGTGGACGCGCATTTCGACGGAAAAAGCGAATTGACAATTTGGAATGACATACGAATTCTGAAGGACAAAGGACGAAATGCAAACAATAATGGACCAAAAGCGAAACTGTTTGTATGGATCAAGGACAGTAAAAATCATGTGGATTTTCTTCTGCCGGACCATCCGTTGCCCGCCAAAATTTGCTTTAAGAACCTTTGGATTAGGTAAGTAATTTTAGACTTTTGTTGGCTCTAATGCACTTTATGAGTCCAATCGACTTTTATGAGTCCAAAGGTATTTTATGAGTCCAATCAATTGACAATCCCGGGTTTTATACAAAAACCCTATCCTTTTGGTATCATTCGAAAGCACAAAGTCTAAATAATGTAATAATACGAGAAAACAAGAGAATCCTAACATTTCAATAAAGTTACAAACAAAAATGACCAGCAATTAGTTAATTAATCATATCTTTTTTGGTAATTGACTGAACGCTGCGATTTTATACATTTTAGCTTCGTTAGATAGAGCCCTTTTGTTTATATAAAAGCATTTTTTATATTCCTTCAGCTACATTGACCATTCCGTCATTGCATTTCTCCGTGCCAACAACCAAATTTGGGACAGAATGGGCATCAATTTGGAATTCAATTTGTATTCATCAGCCAAAACTGAAAATGATGTTCAGCAGTATTGGAATGCTTTGGTCTGTGAAATTTGGCCGGTTTTTGCAACCAACATTCGCCAATTGTACTTTCCTGATGGCGCACATTTGGACAATTTGCGTCGCCGCATTTCACCGTCAATTCTCACTGAGCTTGATCAATTGATTTCGATCGATACTGAAGGTCTGTTCCCGGATGCGATTGGTGATGATTTTGGTGGACCAAATGCAACTTCTGGCCAAGCATTGTCCAAATGGGTGCACACGCCGAGCAAAAATGGCCAACCGAAGCGATTGTTTTGTGAAGAGTTGGAGAAAGAAGGGAAGGTCAATTGGGTCAACAGTTTCAAGGAGGTGTGTGTGTGGTCATGTTTTCATAAAAACTGACTGATTACTAGGGCTCAGAAAAATGTGGACATAACTGAGGGGTAAATTTTCAAAATTTCTTCAAATTCATTAAATTCTATAAAATGGCTGAATACATACAAGAAAAATGTATATAAATCTCAAAAAGATTTTGCTAAAACATAATTTTTTGGAAAATTTTCCGGTCTTTGGGGTCAAAACGGACAATTTAGCTGATGGGGGTCCGTTCTAATAGGGGGTTTTGGGAAAAATGCTAAAATATGGAAAAATCTGAATATAGAACTCCATTCTAGAAGCTTTAGACCAAGCTAAAAACACCTTTTTCGTGCATTTCAGACATCTCACAGTCCAGGAAAAAAATATGGAATTTCCATATAATTCCGAGCCCTACTGATTACTTTTGAATTTCGATACCCTTTTATTTAGGCATTTGCTCGTGCCACCACTTCAGTCAGCTACAAAATTCTGTTTGCAGTGCGTAAAACATCAATTGAGCCATTTGAAGCGGTGAACGAACGAACCAAGGAAAAGCTGACTCTTGACAAAGTGCCATGTCCTGCTGTTTATTGCCTGTTAAAGCGATGCCCAATTAGTGAAAAGGCGGTGTCGGTTCAATTGGAAAACGACGAATTTTGGGACGACAATTTGAACAAAGTCACAATTGATTTGTGGGGTAAAATCAATAAATCCATTGGGTGAGCAGCAACAGCAATTTTTGATTTTCTCGTAAATTAAAAAAAATTATTTTAGGCCATTGTCGCCACACCAGCGGAAGAAGAGAAAGAAAAAGCGGATGAAAGCAACGAAAAATAATTATTTTTGAGAAATGGCCCATCTCACATAATTGGAATTTGTTTTGATGCTCTTATTTTGATTTGTTGATTCTTTCATCCGAATACAATATACTTTTAATATCAATTGAAAAGTTTAGGCCTATTGAATTGTTTTTGGTCCGATTCAAAATGCGGAAAATGGACAAAATGGGGACTCTTAACCTTTTAGAACGGTTAAATCCGGAAAGTAATCTTAATACAAATAATAGAAAGACTTGGTAATTTAATTAAGCCAACATTTTGCTCAACTAAAGTTTATGGCGGGGATTTACTAAGCTGGGCTTCCATCTGTCCTGATTTGGAGGGTCCAAATCTGATAAAATGAATTGTCCTGATTTATCAGTAGGGATGGGATTCTTAGGTTTTTACTTATTTTTTTGCGGCTTTAAGTCGACGAGAAATGCACGAAAAAAACACCTTTTTTGTTCAGAAACCCTTCATTTTAACGCCCCTATCCGACCCTAGAAATCCCTATTTTGAGTGTTCGCCCCTAAATAAGTTTTTGTCTCTATTTTCGCGTTTCGTCCCTATTTTCGCCCTTATTTCGCGATTTTTGGGAAATTTATTAACAAAAATGCAATAAAAAACGAAAAATACACCTATAAGAATCGACCAAAAAAAAATTCGGAAAAATACATCCCTAAGAATCGAACCTTAAATCCTGAAAATTCCGAAATTTACTTCATTTCTAACTGCAATCAGTGAATAAAATTGTTTGCCTTAATTTTAACTAATTTACATAGAGAAAAAAGAAATTTTAATAAATTTCACCCCTACATTTGAAATTTTTCGACCCTATTTTCGTCCCTATTTCGCGAATTTTTTGCCCCTATTTTGCACTTTTTCGCCCCTAAAAATCCCATCCCTATTTATCAGATTTGTCCTGATTTGGAGGTAGCGACCAAAATAGTTTCCTGAGCTTTTGGAGGTCGTTGATCACGAATCCGGCATCCATTTCGGCCAATTCGCAATCCCAGACTCGAATTCGAACAAAAAATCGAAAATCCAAATTTTCGAATTTTCACTTTTGGTTCAAAGTCGGTTTTAATGATTTTTTATTGCAAGATTTGTGATTTCCAAAATGTTTCCATGTGTTTACACCATCTTTAGACGAAAAATGCAAAATTACGAAAATTTAGAATTTCGATTTTTTGTTCGAATTCGAGTCCGGGATTGCGAATTGGCCGAAATGGATGCCGGATTCGTGATCAGCGACCTCCAAAAGACAAACTACACTATTACCCTTTATCGCAAAAGTTCTAAAAACTCTTTGTTTTTCGCTGACCAACGAAATCTCCAAGCCACGAAATGTCCATAAGGCGGTCTATGTCAGTTGGGCCCCACACGTTTGGGCCCCAATAAAAACTTTTTCAAATTTACAAAAAATTCTTTATTGAAACTAATAAAATTTTCAAAAATATTATCAATATTAAAAAAACAAATTAGTTACAATTGAATCAAATTTTGTTCTCAAAATTTTTTTCTTCATAAAATACAATAAAGCACTGCTGAATTATGACCGATCATTTCTCAATTAATTAATTATTCCTTCTGCTGATCACTGTTTGTGTTGTTCTTTTGTCCTTTTCTGCCTAAAATTTATATTTTATAGCGATCAAATTGTAAAAATAAAAATATTTGATCATTTTTGCTTATTTCTTCACAACATAATAAAGTTTTTTTGTTTTAGTTACATCATTTTTCTCAATCACAACTTACGACAAAATTGTGCTGTTAATTGACGCAAAATGAACCGAAGTTTAAGGAAAAAAATGTGAGAAATTTTTAAATGATATAATTATCGGCACTTTTACAGTTTAATGGGCCCTTATGAAAAACGGTGGAGGGGTGATTTGGAGATAAATTCATTGGCAAAAACCCAAATCGTACTGTGAAAAAACAGAAATTTGTCTTAAATTGCAGTACGAATTGGGTTTCCTATTTTTGATTTGTAATTTTTAAAAACTTTGCTCCCCATTTTTGTTTTTTATTTGGCCCATTAAACTGCAAAACGTGCCAATTTCTCTTTTTAAGTAATTTTTTACGAACGCATTTCAGTTGGATTTGTGGCGACGTTTGGATGGACATTCTGCCATCTTTTGACCATGCCCAGCTTGGACTAAAAATGGCATTGCTTTCCGACCGTTTCGACATTTTGGTGGACACGCATTTTGATGGAAAAAGCGAATTGACAATTTGGAGAGAAATAATAATTGGCGAGGGCATTGGACCAGAACCGACACTGTCTGTATGGACCGATGGCAAATGTGTGGATTTTTCATTGCCGGATCAGTCCGCTGCCCAACAAAATTCGCTTTAAGAATCTTCTGATTGAGTAATTCAACGAATTATATTAATTGTGGTGAAACTATTCTGCGCTAGTTTTAAAAAAGAGCGTCTTTCATTATTTCGACCAATTCGAAATCCCGATTCAGATTCTAACACAAAAGCGAATTTTCAAAAATTTAGAATTTTGTTTCGGGATTCGGCATAGGCCCAATAATTGTCATATTCGTGATCAGCTACCTCTTTCAGGATTTTTTAAACAATTTAGACCAAAAAAAGTGCAAAAAATTTCAAAAAAGGCCCTTTTTTAATGCGTCATTTTCTGTGTGCATTAGATAAGTTTTCTAAATGTTGTTCCCTTTTCAGCTACATTGACTATTCCGTCATTGCATTTCTCCATGCCAACAAGCAATTTGGGAAAGAAGTGGCACCAAATTGGATTTGGATATTGCAAATGTTCAGCCAATTTGGGATGTTTTGACCAGTGAAATTTGGCCAATTTTTGCGACAAACATTCGCTATTTGAGCTTTGCCGGTGCCTGTGATTTGGACAATTTGCGTCGTTTCATTTCACCGTCAATTCTCACTGATTTTGACCAATTGAATTCAATTGATTCTGGTGCTCTATTACCTGATGGAATTGCTGAGGATGGACCAAATGAAACTGCTCGCCAAGCGTTGTCCAAATGGGTGCACACTCCGAGCAAAAATGGACAACCAAAACGATTGCATTGCCATGATTACTGTGGTCGACTGGATCTCGAATGGGTCAACAATTTGAAGGAGGTGGACTGCCATAATTTGACTGATTGATTGCCTTTGATTTGCGTTTTGTTTTTGTTTAGACATTTCTCCGTGCCATTTCTTCCGTCAGTTACATTATTCGAATTGAGCATGTGGGAATAATGCCAACTGAACCTTTTGAATTGGTGAACGAACGGACCAAAGAAAAGCTGACATTGGAGAAAGTGTCACGTTATGATGATGTTGTTAATTGGCTGTTGAAGCGTTGTCCAATTATTGTTGGGGAGACGGAAGCGACGGTTCAGTGGGAAAATGACAAAAATTGGGACGACAAATTGAACAATGTCCAATTTGAGTTGTGGCGTGGCAATCGTTCCATTGGGTGAGCAGCAACAACCAACAGAATTTGATTTTGTTGGAAAAACAAATGCTTAATTTTAGGCCATTGTCTCCACCAACGAAAGAAAAAGAAGAAGCGGGCAAAAGCATCGGAACTGTCGTCTAATTGCGCAGAAGTGAATTAATTACATTTGAGATTTGATGCTTATTCTCTCTCAGAAATGCTTTCGTTGCTTCTTACACATTTATTTGTTGCTTTCGAATTTTTGTTCAATATATGTTTTTGTGAAATGTCGATCATTTTTGAGGTGGTGAATTGGATTTGGATGAATGGTTTATCAGAGGCCTCAAAAGGGTCCACTGTTCTCGACTCCCGGGCCCAGTGATCAGCAGAAGAATGAGTGATCATTTTAGTTATAATGAATTGGATTGATTGGATAATGTTTTATTTGCGGTTGAATGATGTTTGATAAAGGACTGATTTATTTTTGTGTTATGGCTCAATTGGAAATTGGATAAATATTATTCAAATTGCTCAAAACGGTTTTTGTTCGTTTTCTTAGTCCCCGGGATTCGAAATTAGCCGAAATAAATGCCAGACCAATTGAAACTTGAATTAATGTTCTCATGTTTTCTAAGAATTGCAAGACTTTATTAAATTTATTAACAAATTAACCTTTTTAAAAATTAAAAAATATATGGACGAAACGACGCGGGACCAAATGACAGCGATAAATTACGGAGCTTGATTTTTGAGAAAATTTTTCATTCGTTAGGGGTGCATTTTAGAAAACTTTCTCATCAGAGTGATCGAGAGAAACCCTTTGAAGAAGCTTTCAGGACTTATTATGAGAACTTTTGCAGACCAAACCCTCGCGCCCAATTTTTCGAGGGTTGACCATTAGGGATGGAATTCTGAGGCACCAAAAATGTTCGTAAGTCGGAATTCCGATCCCAAAAATGTCAGACTTGGTGCCATCCCTGGTGACCATCAGCAAAAGTGCTGTGAATCACGGCACAGTGGTCACTGGCCAGAGATGGTGGACAGAAGGAAAAATGTGAAAAAATCTTTATATGCCCAAGCTTTTACCGTTTTTATTATTAGCCATTTTATCAACGATTAATTACTTACAATGAATTTCACTTATATACACATAAAATACAATGGAAATGGACGCATTTGCGAGAAAGCAAAGGTCAAATACAAACAGACAAACAATTAGACAATACAATATTGTGTGATAAAAGGGCCAATATCATTTCGGTCACATAATTACACCAGCCAATTAATTCATTTCTGCTGCTGATCACTCGATTCGGGAGAAGCGTCGTCGAGAAGACTGAAAAAACGATGATTATTCGATTGCAATTATAAGTCATTGGCATTTTATGAGTTCAATGGCATTTTATGAGTCCAACCAACTATACTTGATTTTTTGTACCATAATTGTCCATTTCAAAACAAAACCGTACATTTTTGGAAACGAATTGAAAGCAAAAATCTAAGCAATATTGTCGACAATTGGACTCATAAAATCATTAACAAATAAGCATTTTAAAATTTGTCACCCGTCGTCGTATCCGCCATCTTTGATCCGAATGTCAATTGAGTTCTGTCGAGCACTTAATTCTTTCCACACATTTTCCCATTTTTCGCTCATCCCACGCAATTGGACAACGCTTGAGGCAACAATCATTTTCGTATATTTCCAGTATCAATTTCTCTCCAGTCGCTTCGTTGATCAGATCAATTGGCACAACAAAGTCAATTGGAGAAGACGACGGAAAGTGAAAGCGAATGCGAAAAGTAACCGGAGAAGAAGCATTGGAAAATGCCTAAAATGGGACGAAAATCATAGAAAAACAAAAGCCCATGGGGGATTATTTTTCCACCTCCTCGGAAAAGGGGCGATAATAGAGACTGGGCGATTATGATAGAGGGATTATTTTTCAAAACACCTCGTAGACTGGGGGATAATTGGAGACTGCGGGATTAAGAGACTGGGCTATAAATAGAGCATATACGGTAGTCCCATTCATCACACCGTAAAAAAGCAAATAAAAATGTATTCGGACGAAAAATCAACAAAAGTGAGGAGCATTTCAAAGAAAATTCAAAAATCGGCAAAAAATCATTTATTCATCCATCATTCTTTCGCCCCGCTTTTGGTCCCTTCTTTCCAGACAAAATTCCTTTGACCCTTCCAAGAGGCTAAATTCGGTCGTTCAATTTTAATGCCAAAGAATCGTATCAATTGACCATGATTTTGTGGTCGGCAAGAACGCCAAATGCCTTGGCACCCTCAACGGCCGCTTTCTGTGAAAAGCCAATTACGCTTCAAAATGCCCACACACTGCTGCAGGCCAATGGGCTACGAATTTTCAGACAACTATGAAAAGAGTTGTTCCCAAAAATAAATTATAAGCCATTTTATCAACGATTACTCACAATTATAATTACATACACAAACAATACAATGGAAATGGGTGAAAGTATGAGCTATGAGGGAGCAAACTAAATACAAATACACAATATTGAAATGGCACAGTGCCAAAATCATTTCGGTCAGACAATTTCGTCACCAATCAATTTGGTCCATTTCTTCTGCTCATCACTCGGCCCAAGAGAAGCGTCGCCGAGAAGACTGAAAAAAACGATGATTCCATTGCAAATTATATGCCAATTCAATTTTTATGAGTTTAATGGCATTTTATGAGTCCAATCAATTAAACATCCTTGATTTTTTTTTACAATAATTTTGTCCATTTCAAACGAAACCATACATTTTGGGTATCAATTAAACGCAAAAATTCTAAGCAAAATTGTCGACGATTGGACTCATAAAATGATTAAGCATTTTAAATTTATTCACCCGTCGTCGTATCCGCCATCTTTGATCCAAATGTGAATTGGATTCGTTCGAGCAATCATTTCATCCCTCACACTTTTCCATTTTCTTCTATTCCATCCAATTGGACAACGGATGAGAAAACAATCATTTTCATCTTGTTTCAGTGTCAATTTCTCCCCAGTCACTGCGTTGATCAGATCAAATGGCACAACAGAGTCAAGCGGAGAAGACGGCAGAAAGCGAAAACAAATGGAAAAAGTAACCGGAGAAGAAGCATTGGAAAATGCCTTAAAAATGGGACAAAAAATCATAGAAAAACTAATTAAATATGGATAATCACCGCTTTAAATTGTTCCATCTTTAACGACCATTGATCCACCGGTAAATTCAAAAAGCATCTGATTGTGAGCCACTTCGGCAGACCATCCGGACGAGGCGTGAACAACCATTTGGCCACCGCTTGGCCATCCGTCGCATTGGCACTTTCATCGGGCGAAAATTCGGGGAAAATGGCATCATCGAAAGAAACATAGCGAAGTGATGGAGAATCGTTGAGAAGTGACGGGGCCAATTGGCGCAAACGGCGAAAAGCGATGGTATTCAAAAAGATCCGATGCATCGAATGGCGAAACATGGGCCAAATGTTGAGCAAAACAAAGTCCAAAAGTGCGATACATTGCCAGTGCTAATGTACAAATTCGTTGAACAAACGGCGAAAAAACGGTGAAAACGGCGGAGAAATGCGACGACATTTTGATCGATGTACCTGAAAAACAGAAAATGTGATGGTTACAAATCAATTCCTAATAATCAATTTTACAAGATATGAATGCCACTGAATCCGATGACTTTGTTGGGCAACGGATTTTGCGGGATTGGCAAAGGATTTCCATCGGAATTGACAATTTGCATTTGCTTGGTGCCATTCTCTCCAATTTTGTGGCAAATTCGCATTTCGCCCAATTTCCATTTGCGTGTCTTAAAGTGTTCGTCGACGATGCGGTCAAAACGGCGGTTGATCAGCGCAATTTCAAGGCCAACTGAGAAGGCGCAAGAAAATCGAACACCAAAATCCAACAATCGCCGCAGATAAAGCTGAAAAATTGAAGAATTTTTAAGAAATATTTTAATTTTTTTGTCTATTTACTGTGAAGTCTTAGCTTTTTTTAAATTTTTTTTGAAGCCGATTAAGTTAAGCCTTTTAAATTTTTATCTCCTAATTTTGATGGTCAAAAATTGAGCAAAAAAAAAAAAAATGCAAAAAGTCAGAAAAAAGTGAACAATAAACGTACAGAATTTTTAAGGACATTTGCAGCAACAAAATGACCGGGAAATATAGGGCGATTGAGAGAATTGAATGAGGAGGAAGCGAAGAAAAAGGGGAATTTTTATATACAAAAATCATTAGCGTACATTTGAGTACCGATGAGAAAAAAAACCATATAAAAGGACAGAGAAAATGTGCAGGTAATTTCATTTTCTGCAAGCATAATTCTATAAAATTGCAGCAAAAAAATGTACAGACGGTAAGAAATTTTTTAATTAAATTTTTTTCGTATTTACACCAGATTTTGCGCATTTCAGTTGGATTTGCAACGAAGTTTGGATGGACATTCTGCCATCTTTTGACCGTCCCCAACTCGGACTCAAAATGGCACTGCTCTCTCCGCGTTTTGATGCTTTGGTGGACAAATATTTTGGTGGAAAACAACCGACGGAATTGACAATTTATAAATGGATAATAATTCGCAAGGACATTGGACCAAAAGCAAAACTGTCTGTACCGCTGATGGATGACAATTCTGTGGATTTTCCATTGCCAGACCGTCCGTTGCCAAAGAAAATTCGTTTTCATTTCCTTCAGATTGAGTAACTTTTGAACCTTTTGTATGTATTAAAGGCCTTATTTTATATTTTTCAGCTACATTGACCATTCTGTGCTCGCATTTCTTCGTTCCAACAAGGAAATTTGGGACAGAAGTGGCACCAATTTGGAATTGTTTATTGAAAACAACCTGACAATTTGGGAAGTTTTGGCCCGAGAAATTTGGCCAATTTTTGCGCAAAATATTCGCCTATTGTACTTTCCTAATGGCGATGATTTGGACAATTTGCGTCGCCGCACTTCGCCGACGATTCTCAATGATCTTGATCAATTGAATTCAATCGATTCCGGTCGTCTTTTACCCGATGGAATTGCTGACGATGGCCCAAATGCAACTGCTGGCCAAGTTTTGTCCAAATGGTTGCACACTCCGACAAAAAATGGTCAACCGAAGCGATTCTATTGCAATAATTATGTGGGTCCACAGAATCTCGAATGGGTCAACGACTTCAAAGAGGTGTCCCGCCATATTTCCGTCAAATTATTTTTGTTTTACCAATTTTTGTGTTTAGACATTTTGCCGTGCCACCACTTTCGTCAGTTACATTATTCAACTTTATTTTCTTGTGGAACCAACGCCAAACGAACAATTTGAATTGGTGAATGAACGGACCAATGAGAAGCTGACACTGAAACAGAAGACCGAAGAATCCATCGAATTAGTGTATAATTGGATGTTAAAACGGTGCCCAATTGGGGAGACAGCGCCTAAGTGGGAAAACCGTGAGAATTCTGATGCCAATTTGAACTATATTTCAGATTTGATCTGCGGTATGGCAATAATTCGGGTGCCAATTTGAACAATGTCCGATTTGATTTGTGGGGCGGAAATCTTTGCATTGGGTGAGCAACAACAGCAATGTTTTGATTTAGTCGAAAAATGAAAATATTTTAGGCCATTGTTGCCACCAGCGGTGGAAGAAGAAGAATTGGATTAAAGCAATGGAAATTTATTATATATTTCAGAAAGGATCGATCTCATCTCATCAATAGGAAACGGATTTTGATGCCCTCATTTTCTCTTAAAATGTTTTTGTTGATTATTTCGTTCGAATAAAACGTACATTTAATAGCTTATTGAATTATAATTAATAAAAATTAAAATCAAGTGCTTTATTTTAGCACTTTTCGTCGGCCATCATTAGGGCTAGCAAAAAAAGCAACGAAGGAAATAATGCGAGATTAAAATTTTTTTCATCGACCCCCGCGACTTTTCTTCCGCCCAACTTTGAATTTGAACCCTCCAGGTTCAGGCTTTTCGGTACTTATGTGGTTTAGACCACATAAAAAAAAATTTTTTTTTTATAAGGCATTATAAACATGCTTCCAGGGGTTTTCGGGGTCGCTAAGCACGAATCTGAACTCAGATTAATAAAATTACGAACCCCTAACCCCGAACTGAAGGCGACGGCGAAACACAATTATTTTTTGAAAAAATTAAATTCGAAAAATGTTCGAATTCGCGCTTAGGGGTTCGAAATTTTATTAATCTGAGTTCAGATTCGTGCTTAGCGACCCCGAAAACCCCTGGAAGCATGTTTATAATGCCTTAAAACAAAAAAAAAATTTTTATGTGGTCTAAACCACATAAGTACCGGCTTTTCAAAAAATCAACTCTAGAAGAATGTTTAGAGGCTTTTGGGGCCAATAATGCGTTTTATTTACATAGAGAAAATCAAAGCATAAATTCTATTTTAATTAGAAAGAATCAATCGGTCATTTGTCAAATAATAATTCATTCTTTCATTGCGCTGATCGCTGCTTGGCCCCGTGGCACTCGAGCACACATTTTCGTCACTTTTATCTGCTGGCAGAGACAATGGCCTAAATTAAGTGCAATTTAATTCGATGAAAAAGGAATTTAGCAATGGCAAATGCCATTGGTGACTCAATGCTTACACTTACCCAATGGCATTTTTGGAGATTTGCAGACGAAATGAGACTTTGTTCAAATTGGCATCCGAATTTTCGTCGTTTTCCCATTGAATCGCCGCCGTCTTCCCACTAATTGAGCATCGCTTCATCGTCCAATTAAACTTTGATTCTTTGCTCAGTGTCAACTTTTTTTACAGCCCTAAATATATTCACATAATATAAACAATATAACAAAACACACACAAACAACAATTTCACTAAAAGAGTAACATTTGTACATGAAATACAGTGGCAAAAATACATATACGAAATGTAGTACAATAGAGGTTATAAGGCATCGCATGGAAATGGGTCAATGTCAACACAAATTGCTGGGCAATGTTCAGCCGTGGCACATCACTTAAATTCCGCCGGAGAAGACGCCCATCAGCCATAATACACCAGATTATTCTTCTTCAAGCCTTGCACCTGAAAATTTGGGCTTTTTTCTCCAAAATTTCTCAAATTGTTGCAATTACCTCCAGAATTACGTCCATGAAATCCTCATGGAGAATTTTGGTGGAGTCACGACGAAGAGCAACCATTCCCTGTAAAAAAAGAGATAAGCTGATGCATATCCTCAAAAAATGTTTATCCGCTCACCGCTTCCACACAAACTGCTCGACATTGTGCTCCGTTGAAGTCCTCAATGCAGCGCGACAGCTCAACAAAGTTGACATTTTTGCTGAAAATGAGGAATAATTAGACTATTTCCTAATTCTGTCACCGACTCGACGTTCATCCGGCGCGAATGAATGCGAAGAATTTGTTCCCTGCCCTTCTCATTTGGTGCTGGGAATTCGATTTTGCGGTCAAAACGTCCGGAGCGAAGGAGGGCCGGGTCGAGCACATCAACACGATTTGTCGCAGCAATGACCTGCGTTAAACAAACAAAATGAATGTGAATTGATTGGCTTGCTCCACCACTCACTTTGATGTCGTCGTTGGGTTGGAATCCGTCGAGTTGGTTCAGCAACTCCAACATCGTCCGCTGAATGTCTCGGTCCCCCGTGTCAGAGGCGTCGAATCGTTTCGTGCCTGGGTTGAAAAAGGAATAAACACAATGTCAGTAAAGCAAAATCAAAAATACGCGCACCAATCGCATCCAATTCGTCAATGAAAATGATGGCCGGCGCCTTCTGTTTGGCCAATTCGAATGCGTTCTGCACCATCTTCGCCCCGTCGCCGAGGCCCACTTGGTTCAGCAGAGTACCGGACAAGCGTAGAAAGGTGGCCTGTGTTTGAGAAGCAACGGCACGGGCGAGCAACGTTTTGCCAGTTCCTTAAAAAGAGAGAAATTGCCGCCACCTATCAGCAAAATGAAAATGCGAATTGATTTGTGAGAAAACAACACCTGGAGGCCCATACATGAGCACGCCCTTCGGTGGATGAATGCCAATCTTTATGAACAGCTCCTTTTTGGTCATTGGAAGCACCTGAAAATGAGAAAATGGGAAATTTTGATCCAAAATTGTTTATTTTTTAACACGTACAATTGCCTCTTTCAACTCTTTGATTTGCGTCTCGCATCCGCCAATTTCGCTGTACGTCTCCGTCGGTTTTTCCACCACTTCCATGGCCTTGACGCGTCGGTCAAAATGGGGCGGCAATTTTGCGATGATGTGAAAAGTGTCGTCGTTGACGCCGATCAGGTCGCCCGGCTTCAGCTCGTCTGGGCCGGCGAGACAAATGCGAGGCAGAAACATGACGAGTCCCTTCGATATTTTGATGACGGCGCCTCTTTTCTGAAGCGCATCCAAGTCGCTGCTCGAGCCTTCTTCTACTCCTTCCGCTTGGTCATCCGCGAGGTCCAGAATTTCCACGACATTGGCCACCTGCCACGGCATTTTCATGTACTGAAAATGCTTTTCGTCAAAATTTGTCGTTCCTCCTTTTGTTTGTTTGCTCTCACTTTCTTCATCTGTTTGTTGTTCTCCTTCGTCTTCGTCCCCAGTGTTTTGATGTTGTACGCGATTTTGCGCATTTCGTCCCTCATGATGCGAATTTCTTCGTCGAGCTGTTGTACGCGTTCGTCAATTTGGGCGGAAGACATCTCCAACACTTCAGCGTCTGTCTGAAAATTGAAAAAATGAAATGACATCGAAACGGATGAAAATGAAAAGCACCAATCGCTCACCACATCTCCGGCAGGGTGCGCCATCTTCTCGTTGTGTTACGCCCCGTTAGTAAAAATGTGAGAAAAATGTATCATAACAGCGCCTTTTATACACAATTTTGGATGGTTTTTTTTTGTATTGTGTGCAGTTGCGTTGCAGTGCGCCAAAATGTGCGAGAGTTTTCCATTTTGAATATTTTTTTTAAATTCAGCCAAAAATTTGGCATGAGGTTGAATCTATTAATGACTAGGATATCTAACATTATTAGAAAAATCCGTACTGCTCATTAATGATCAAACCAAAATTCTAAAACATCGTTCAAATACAAAGTTTGTAAAAGATATATTCGTCCTCTTTTGGAATATGCGATGAAAAGTGAAACCCAATATATAAAATTCCATGATTTTTCCGCACCTCGGGACTATTTTTTATGATGATTAGAGGTCATTAGAGATTGATTGCAACTAGAGTTATCGGTTTTTAACGGGCCCAATTCCATATTTTCTGCTTTTCAGTTACATCGATCAAAGTGTCGTCGCATTTCTCCGCCGTTTTCATCGGTTTTTCGACGTTTGTGCAATCGATTTGTACATTATCACTGAAAATGTTCGCATTATGTATTTGTTTTGCTCAACATTTGGCCAATGTTCCGCGATTCAATTCGTGCGATGCTTTTGAATTCCATCGCTTTTCGCCGTTTCCGCCAATTGGCCCCGTCACTTCTCAGCGAATGTCCATCACTTCACTGTGTCTCTTTCAATGATGCCATTCTCGCTTTTCCGCCCGATGAAAGTGCCAATGCGTCGGATGGCCAAGTGATCACCAAATGGTTGTTCACGCCTCTTCCGAATGGTCTGCCGAAGGAGCTTAAATGCTCTGCTAATTCACCAGTTGGTCAATGGGCGTCAACGATGGAACAGATTAAAACGGTGTGATTATCCCTATTTAATTGGGTTTTTCTATGATTTTTTGTCACCTTAGGCATTTTCCAATGCTTCTTCGCCTGTTACTTTTTGCATTCACTTTCGGCTGTCTTCTCCACCTGATTCCTTTGTGCCATTTGGTCTGATCAACGAAGTGACTGGGGAGAAATTGATGTTTCAACAATCAGCTAAAGATTGTTGCCTCTTCCGTTTGCCAATTGGATGGGGTGGAAGAAAATGGGACAATGTGTGGGAAGAAATGATTGCTCGACAGAATCCAATTGACATTCGGATCGAAGATGGCGGATTCGACGATGTGTGAATAAAATATAAAATGCTTAATCATTTTTAGTCCAATCGACAATTCATAGACTTTGTGCTTTCAAATGGTATCAAAATGGGTGATACTGTCGATGGTACCCCGCCCCACCCCTTTTTTTGAAATTTTTTTTAATTTTCACACGACATGAAACCTGCTTTCTTTTCATCTCTTTTGAAAACAAAAACAAAATTTTTTTCAACAAAAGGGGGGTACCATCGACAGTATTACCCCAAAATGTACAGTTAATGAACAGAAATGTGGTACAAAGAATCATTTTAGTTGGTTGGACTCATAAAATGCCATTGAACTCATAAGAATTGAATTGGACTTAAAAAATTTTTTCCAGCCCCCTATAAATTTTTTTTGAAAATTTTCCCGATTTCAAGCCATTTTAGGATTTTCAGATCACTATGAAGGAGTGATCTGATCAATTTGTTGAACATGACTTTTTTGATCAGTACAAAAAACTAAGCTTAAAGGAATTTTTTCAGATTTTTTAATGCTCAACTCAAACAGTTACAGCCTTCTGAAAAAAGTGTCCCTATTCTAATGTTACACCCCTTTTTTGGAAAAAATTCGTAAATCTTTTTTCCGTCATCATTTCGATTTCTCACTTTCAGAATCTTAATATTTTAAGAATTGCTAGGTACAGTTAAAATTTCAGCTCGATCGGTTCATGGGAAGTGGTCAAACTCCCAAAAAATAGGGTGTCCCTATTCTAATGTTACACAGTGTATTTGAACTGATCAACGAAGTGACTGTGGAAAAATTGTATCTTAAACAATCTGAAAACACTTTTTGGCTCATTCGTTGTCCAATTGCGTGGGATTGGAGAAATTGGAAAAATGTGTGGGAAGAAACGAATGCTCGACAGAATCCAATTGACATTCGGATCAGAGACGGCGCATTCGACGACGGGTGAACAATTTTTTGAAAAATTTCATTTTGTTTATGAATCTAATCATTAATTGCACAATGTTTTCTTCAGTCTTCTCCTCGACGACGCTTCTCCTGGGCCTAGTGATCACTGATCAACAACAGCAAAGAAATGATAAATTAATTAATTGGTTGATGCGATTATGTGACCCAAATGATATGTTGGCACTGTGCTATTTCAATATTGTATTGTGTATAATCTGTTTGTATTGTATTTGACCTTTGCTTGCTCGCAAATCCATTATATTTTATGTGCATGTAATTAATTCATTAATTGTGAATAATCGTTGATAAAACGGATTTGATTAAACATTGGGGCAACATAAAAAAATGCCATGGCATAACAATTTTCTGTTAGCCTTTAGTTGATACCAAGTAATTCTCCCACAAAAACACAAACAAGTAAATGTAAGAGAACCAACAAAAGCATTTATAAGGGAAAAACGAGAGCATTAAATCAAATTCCAATTGTATGAGATCGACCATTTCAATAATTAATTAATTCACTTCCACGCTGTCAGACGACTTTTTGATGCTTTGATCCGCTTTTTCTCTTTCTTCATCCGCTGGTGGCGACAATGGCTTGAATTATTTTTGTTTTTAATTTCTCGACAAATCAAAATGAATGCTATTTCGGCTCTTACCCAATGCAATTACTGCCGCCACCCCACAAATTAAATTGGACAATGTTCAAATTGTCGTTCCAATTTTTGTCGTTTTCCCATTGATCCGCCGTCATTTTCTTCAATGCCAGCTTTTCTTTTGTCCGTTCATTCACTAATTCAAATGGTTTAATTGGCGTTTTACTATTAAAATTAATTGTGTAGGCGACAGAAGCAGTGGCACGATGGAATGCCTAAACAAAGCAATCAATCAGTGTTGTTTAAAGAAAATGTGTTCACACCGGACCAGGAAAAAACGTCGCCGAACGAATTTTTGGACCATAACTTTTTTCTTTCTCAACCAAATGAAATATTCTTGGTATTGTTCGAAAGCTTTTGAAAAAACAAAAAAATCAGAGCAAAAAAAGGAGTTCGAAAAACTAGCTTTTTGAGTTCCTTTTGGCCATAACATTTTTGAAACATAACATTAACTTTTAAAATTTTGCAAATTTATAAAAAAACACACAGTGCTATCGAACAACATTAAGAATGCTTGATTTGATTGACAATCAACAAAGTTATGGTCCAAATAGTCTTCCGGCGACGTTTTGGGGTTTGCTCCCTGTTCACACACCTCCTTGAAACAGTTGATCCATTCAAGATTTGGTGGATACACATAATGCAATGAACGCAATCGCTTCGGTTGTCCGTCTTTTTTCGGCGTGTGCAACCATTTGGCCAACGATTGGGCAGCACAAGGAATTGCATTTGGCCCATCAAAAGCAGCGATTCGATCAAGGAACAGATCATCAGAATGGATTGAATTTAATTGGTCAAGATCAGCGAGAATTGTTGGCGAAATGCGACGACGCAAATTGTCCAAATGATAGCCATCGGGAAGAATCAAATGGCGAATGTTTGGCGCAAAAAAGGGCCAAATTTCACGGACAAAAACATTCCAAATTGGCTGATCATCAGTTTTGTGTGAAAAAGACACGGACAGCTTCAATTTGATGCCACTTCTGTCCCAAATTGGCTTATTTGAACGGATAAATGTGAGCACAGAATGGTCAATGTACCTGAAAAGGGGAGAGATATTGAAGAGACGACCGACTAAAGCCTCATTTTCATCAATTGATGTCACTCAATTAATGAAGCAGAAAATTGGGCAAACCCTGAATTCCGAACACAGACCTAACTCGAACAAAAAGTTTAAATTTTTGTTTCCAAAATACATGTCAAAACCGGTCAAATTTTGGCACAAATTGCGCCTTTTTACCCAATTAACAATTGAAGCATTGCTTTACATCAAAATAACAATTGTCAAATGAATAGAAGTTTTACCCTAAAAAATCCATTCTTGAAAAAAAATCAGCACCCTCAAAGACCATAAAACTGGGTTTGAGCCCAAAATTTAAAAAAATAAAAACAAAATGAGGGACAACCATTCTTAATGATTGCCGAAAATTGTTAGAAAAAGGGACTCCAAAATTAATTGGTTTTTGTACAGTTTTGGTTTATTCAATGTGAATATCCTTAAAGCGGATTCTGTTGCGCAACGGACCGTCGGGGAATGGAAATGCCACCCATTTGGCATCGACCAGCACAGACAGTTTAGCTTTTGGTCCAATGTTCTTGCGAATTATGATACGTCTCCAAAGTGTCGTCAATTCGGGTGTTCCATCAAAATGTTTGTCCACCAAAGCAACAAAACGTGGCGAAATCAGTGCCAATTTGAGGCCAAGTTGGTCATGGTCAAAGAAGCACAGAATGTTCAGCCAAATGTCGCTACAAATCTAACTGAAACATGGAAAACAAAAACATTGATTGATTGATTGCTTAATGCCATGAAAAATGCCAACTTTTGCCTCACATTTTCCTCAAAATTCGTTTGTTCATTTTCTTTGCCACGCGAACACTTCGCCGTCCTCCAAATGGTGCCACAAATGAGCCCATCAATTGTTGTTTTTCTTAACCAATAATATAAGAAGAAGAAATGAAGCGATGGTCGGCGGAAGAAAGTTTTTCTTTTTTTCCACGGGCGGTGCCATTGAAAATGAATTTCGTCAAATTTTTTTTTGCGCAGCAGCACCTTAACATTTGTATTTGTTTGTAACTTGTTTAGTAAGTTGGGCCTGGTCAACGGGGTCCCAGCGGACGCCGTAGCGAATGCGACCCCACAGACGACACATTTTGCGGAGAGAGAAAGAGAGAGAGGGGAAAATGGAAAAATAAAATGGTAAAAATGAAAAAAATAAAAGCAAAAATATGGAAATGAAATACAAAACCAAAAAAAAAACGACTTTTAAAATAGCATTTATTGTTTTGTTTTTACTATTACAAATTCATTTTTCATTCATTGAATTCTCTCGGACGCAAGCACGCGTTGATTGTCTGCATCAGATTGTTGTTCTCCATAGCAGCCGCAACCTACAAACATTTAATAATTAGAGTCCGGGATTTGGAAGTACCGGGACCTGGCCGGGATTAAAATTCATTAGTTTTACCCTTTCTTTGTCGGCCAATACTGCTCTGGTTTGGTTTTTTGCTTTTTGAATAAAATTTTGTCATTTTACAGCCCTAAATATATTCACATAATATAAACAATATAACAAAACACACACAAACAACAATTTCACTAAACGAGTAACATTTGTACATGAAATACAGTGGCAAAAATACATATACGAAATGTAGTACAATAGAGGTTATAAGGCATCGCATGGAAATGGGTCAATGTCAACACAAATTGCTGGGCAATGTTCAGCCGTGGCACATCACTTAAATTCCGCCGGAGAAGACGCCCATCAGCCATAATACACCAGATTATTCTTCTTCAAGCCTTGCACCTGAAAATTTGGGCTTTTTTCTCCAAAATTTCTCAAATTGTTACAATTACCTCCAGAATTCCGTCCATGAAATCCTCATGGAGAATTTTGGTGGAGTCACGACGAAGAGCAACCATTCCCTGTAAAAAAAGAGATAAGCTGATGCATATCCTCAAAAAATGTTTATCCGCTCACCGCTTCCACACAAACTGCTCGACATTGTGCTCCGTTGAAGTCCTCAATGCAGCGCGACAGCTCAACAAAGTTGACATTTTTGCTGAAAATGAGGAATAATTAGACTATTTCCTAATTCTGTCACCGACTCGACGTTCATCCGGCGCGAATGAATGCGAAGAATTTGTTCCCTGCCCTTCTCATTTGGTGCTGGGAATTCGATTTTGCGGTCAAAACGTCCGGAGCGAAGGAGGGCCGGGTCGAGCACATCAACACGATTTGTCGCAGCAATGACCTGCGTTAAACAAACAAAATGAATGTGAATTGATTGGCTTGCTCCACCACTCACTTTGATGTCGTCGTTGGGTTGGAATCCGTCGAGTTGGTTCAGCAACTCCAACATCGTCCGCTGAATGTCTCGGTCCCCCGTGTCAGAGGCGTCGAATCGTTTCGTGCCTGGGTTGAAAAAGGAATAAACACAATGTCAGTAAAGCAAAATCAAAAATACGCGCACCAATCGCATCCAATTCGTCAATGAAAATGATGGCCGGCGCCTTCTGTTTGGCCAATTCGAATGCGTTCTGCACCATCTTCGCCCCGTCGCCGAGGCCCACTTGGTTCAGCAGAGTACCGGACAAGCGTAGAAAGGTGGCCTGTGTTTGAGAAGCAACGGCACGGGCGAGCAATGTTTTGCCAGTTCCTTAAAAAGAGAGAAATTGCCGCCACCTATCAGCAAATTGAAAATTCGAATTGATTTGTGAGAAAACAACACCTGGAGGCCCATACATGAGCACGCCCTTCGGTGGATGAATGCCAATCTTTATGAACAGCTCCTTTTTGGTCATTGGAAGCACCTGAAAATGAGAAAATGGGAAATTTTGATCCAAAATTGTTTATTTTTTAACACGTACAATTGCCTCTTTCAACTCTTTGATTTGCGTCTCGCATCCGCCAATTTCGCTGTACGTCTCCGTCGGTTTTTCCACCACTTCCATGGCCTTGACGCGTCGGTCAAAATGGGGCGGCAATTTTGCGATGATGTGAAAAGTGTCGTCGTTGACGCCGATCAGGTCGCCCGGCTTCAGCTCGTCTGGGCCGACGAGACCAATGCGAGGCAGAAACATGACGAGTCCCTTCGATATTTTGATGACGGCGCCTCTTTTCTGAAGCGCATCCAAGTCGCTGCTCGAGCCTTCTTCTACTCCTTCCGCTTGGTCATCCGCGAGGTCCAGAATTTCCACGACATTGGCCACCTGCCACGGCATTTTCATGTACTGAAAATGCTTTTCGTCAAAATTTGTCGTTCCTCCTTTTGTTTGTTTGCTCTCACTTTCTTCATCTGTTTGTTGTTCTCCTTCGTCTTCGTCCCCAGTGTTTTGATGTTGTACGCGATTTTGCGCATTTCGTCTCTCATGATGCGAATTTCTTCGTCGAGCTGTTGTACGCGTTCGTCAATTTGGGCGGAAGACATCTCCAACACTTCAGCGTCTGTCTGAAAATTGAAAAAATGAAATGACATCGAAACGGAAGAAAATGAAAAGCACCAATCGCTCACCACATCTCCGGCAGGGTGCGCCATCTTCTCGTTGTGTTACGTCCCGTTAGTAAAAATGTGAGAAAAATGTATCATAACAGCGCCTTTTATACACAATTTTGGGTGGTTTTTTTTGTATTGTGTGCAGTTGCGTTGCAGTGCGCCAAAATGTGCGAGATTTTCCCATTTTGAATATATTTTTTAAAATTCTGCCCAAAATTTGGCATGAGGTTGAATCTATTAATGACTTGGATATCTAACATTATTATTAGAAAATCCCTACTGCTCATTAATGATCAAACCAAAATTCTAAAACATCGTTCAAATACAAAGTTTGTAAAAGATATATTCGTCCTCTTTTGGAATATGCGATGAAAATTCTATTTATTATTTAATTTCGAAACAAATTACATTTTTTGTGAGAGAAATACAGTGCCCCAAAAAGTCTTGACTCAAATCTGAAAAAGTATCTTATAGTTCATTTAAAAACTTGAAATAATTCATGCTTGCATAACTTTTGTTGCTGATCACAAAAGTCTCTTACACCAACTTGATCAGATCACTCCTTCTTAGTGACCGGGACACCCAAAATACACTGAAAATTAGGGAAATTTTCGAAATCCCTAGGGGGCTGTGAAATTTTTTCTAGAGAAAATGGGCAAGCCCACTGGAAAGAGCACAAAATTTGCTACCGAATTGGGTTTGGGATGGTGGTTCTACGATTTGTATATAGAAAGTTATACTTGGTTGAATAATTGATCACCACAAAAATGATCAATTTTTGATCAGTGCCATAAATTTTCGTCATTCCCGGACCGTCCGCTGCCCATCAAAATTCGATTTAAGTACCTTCGGATTAGGTAAATGATTTTAAAACAAAGCTTATATTAAAACTTTTATATATTTCTTCAATTACATTGACCATTCTGTGCTCGCATTTTTCCGTTCCAACAAGCAAATTTGGGACAGAATGGGCACCAAATTGGGTTTTAATGTGTGGTCACATGAAAACGTTATCCTGTCGACTTGGGATGTCATTGTCCGTGAAATCCGGCCCATTTTTACGACGACAAACTTTCACAATTGGTCTTTTTCCGTTGATTCTCATTTGGACGCTTTGTTTCATCTCACATCGCCAACAATTCTCTCCGATCTGAACATCAATTCAATCAATTCCGGTCTTGTGTACCCCGGCCTAATTGATGTCATTAGTGATTTTGATGGGCAGCCAAATGCAACTTGTTCTGCTGGCCAAGCGTTGTCCAAATGGCTTCACACGCCGAGAAAAGACGGACAACCGAAGCGTTTGCGTTGTTGCTACTATTTTTATCCAACAAATCTCGAATGGGTCAACAATTTCAAGAAGGTGGCCGGCCATAATTCGTTAATCGACTATTAATTGATTGATTGCCTTTGATTTGAATCGACTAATTGATTGATTGCCTTGATTTACACCTATTTTTTGTTTAGATATTTACCCATGCCAACGCTTCGGTCAGTTACACCGTTCAATTTAAACTGTTCACATACGCCGAGCCATTTGAATTGGTGAACGAACGAACAAATGAGAAGCTGACGCTGGAGGAAATGTCACTTTATGGTGGTGATAGTGATTGGCTGTTGAAGCGATGTCCAATAATTGTTGGTGAGACAGAAGCGACGCGACGGCTCGGTGGGAAATCGACGAAAATTCGGATGACAATTTGAACACTGTCAAATTTAATTTGTGGCGTGGCATTAATTGCATTGGGTGAGACTCCGAAACGGCATTCATTTTGATTTTGTCGAAAAATTAAAAAAAAAAATTATTTAGGCCATTGTCGCCACCAGCAGCGGAAGAAGAAAAAGCGGATGAAAGCAACGAAAATTAATTATATTTGAGAAATGGTCGGTCTCACAGCATTTGGAATTTGATAAATAAAAGAGGTAATTTCTTTACAGCCACATGGACTGCAACCGCTACCGGGACGTCATCTGCGCCGAGCAGGGCCGCGTGCGACTCGACAACGGACGATACATCCACGCCAACTGGATCACGGCCCTTGGCGAACAGCGCTTCATCTGCACACAAGGCCCGCTCGAGACGACCTGCGCCGACTTCTGGACAATGGTCGTGCAGGAGAACATCGAAAGCATTGTGATGCTCTGCGACACCGTCGAACAAAACAAGACAAAGTGACACCAGTACTGGCCGACACCGGACAAAAAGGTGGGTTTTTACATTTTTTTACCCTTAAATTTCTAATCATTTCCTCTTTCAGCAATTGCACTTCGCCAACAAGATGATCACCGTGCAATTCATCGAAGAGACTGCGCTGGAGCCGGACCTCTACAGGACAAAGCTGGCGGTGCTCTCTCGCAACGGCACCGTGTACGTCCACCACTTCCACTGGCGCCGGTGGCCCGACCGCGGTGTGCCCCAGAACGACTTGGCGCCTCTTCGTTTGCTGTTCCACGTGCAGCAGTTTCGGCGCTCGGTGGTCCACTGTTCAGCGGGTGAGTTTGTGTCAAGTTGGAAAGTAAAAATGCAAAAAATTTCCCATTTTCAGGAATCGGACGGACTGGAACACTGGTGGCGCTGCACATTGCCTACGATACTCTGCAGCGTGGACAGCGGCTCAACATCCTCGCGTTGGCGCGCAACCTCCGTCAGCATCGGGCCCAAAGTGTGCAGACCCTGGACCAATACCTCTACATATACTTCGTTTTTGAGTTTATGTGTCTAATTAATCATCCCCTCCCCCATTTAGCTATGCTCAAAACAAGGCGGCGAAGCTCAACATTGACGAACGCGCACTGACGACATTCCTGCGGGAGATGGACGAGAGAATGACGCGAAGCTGATCTTCTGTGTATTCATGATCGTATTTGTGATCTGTATTTTTATGTATTGTCATGTATTCATCTCGCTGTTGTTATTTCATTCACTTGTATATTTTAAACTAATATAAACAATTTTCATTATTGTATTGGTATTGAAGCGTACTGTTCCTAAAATTGCACCAAAATTTTTTCCTGGAAAAATCTGATTTTTCAAAAATGATGAACTCAACATTTAAAACCAGAAAATATATTTCTTGTGATTTCGAAGTGCTGTCCAATTCCGAACCCCGGACTCGAACAAAAAGTCGAACCAAAACTAATGGGGTGTTTCGGTCTACGTCAGTTGGGCCCTCACGTTTGGGCCCCCACGTTTGGGCCCTCACGATTGGGCCCCACACGTTTGGGCCCCAGCATGCTTTTCCACTATAACTTTCTATAACTTTTTTCTTTATCATCCAAATCCAATAAGCTTAATATCATTCGAAAGCTTAATCTGTTTTGAAGCTTTTTCTAAGCTATTGCTTAGCGATTAGACAATAATCAAAAAAGTTATAACATGAAATTGCGAAAAAGTCGAAAATTTTGAAGTTTTTTCTTCATAAATTTTTTCTAGGCTTGAAAATCTTTTGGCTTTTTGTAAGGCTAATAGAGCATGTTAAGAGCTTCCGAATGATACCAAGATTGTTGGACTTGGATGCCAAAGAAAAAAGTTATCATGAAAAAACGAGCTGGGGCCCAAACGTGTGGGGCCCAAACGTGAGGGCCCAACTGACGGGTTCCGGGGTGTTTGATTTGTGGGAGTGCTTTTTCATCCCATTTGTCCTCTCCCATCCATTTTTGTCTTAGGTAACTGTAAAATAAAAACAATTAATCGAGATCAGAATTTAACATCTTCAAAATAAACAGAAAACAATGTACAATAATCTTTGAAAATTTTCGATTGGGCCCGTGTATCTCGCCCAAATTAATTAATTTTTTTGTGTGATAAAATTTTTGTTCTACTAAAATTCCCACGCCCCCCTTCACTCAAAAAAATCACCAATTCTCGGTCTCAATTTGTTTATCATATCACTCGCAAAGTTAATACAAACATCAATGGTTGTACATACAAGAACATAAAAGTATTACATTTTGGAAAATCTCAAAAATGAATGAGTGAAAAAGGTCCGTCTAATTTAAAATCGAAATTCTCACTTCACTCCTAAAACCGATTAAAGCAAGCCAAATTTAGTCGCAAACCATTGCAACACCAAAAAATGGATGCGAACATTAGTGATTTTTGAATTTTCGACTTTTTGTTCGTCTAGGATTCGGAATTAGTCAAAACGGGTGTCATTTTCGGGATAGCATCCCAAAAATCTACTTGAAATACACTGGTAGAAAAGTATTTTACCAAACCCCCGAAATTTGTTCAGTGGCGATTTTCGTAATTAATAAGCAGGGCTGCCAAAAGTATGCAAATGCATATTTTTTTCCTTGCTTCTCCATACTCTAAATAGTACGAAAAACACTTTCTTTTTTGTGTTTGCGTATAAAAATCGAGACTTTTATTTGCATATTTTTGCATATTTCGAGATTTTTGTGCATATTTGCATATTTTGGCTTTTTCTGCATATTTCGTGCATATTTTGCCATTTTTTTGTGCATATTTCCCGATTTTTTGCATATTTTGCCATTTTTTTGTGCATATTTCCCGATTTTTTGCATATTTTGCCATTTTTCGTCAAATATTTTCCGATTTTTTGCATATTTTGCCATTTTTAATCAAATATTTTCCGTTTTGAATATCCCTTAAGAAAATTTTGGTAGACATAGGATGAACTTTAGTGCCGAAAATCTTGAGAAATTATTGATTTTCAATTGCAAAAAAACGATAAAATTTATGAGGAAAAATTTTTTTTATTGAATTTGAACCCCTAATTTTCAAGTTTTTTTGTGCATATTTGGTGCATATTTCACTACTTTATTTGCATATTTATGCGCATATTTTGCCTACTTTTCGTGCATATTTTTGGCAGCCCTGGTGCAACTCTCGTTGCTGTTGTTACTGGATATTATTTATCTGCATTATTCAAACGAAAGAATCAACAAAAGCATTTCTGAGAGAAATAAATGAGCATCAAATCAAATTTACTATAGCATCAGATCATCGATCATTTCTCAATTATAATTAATTAATTCATTTCCGCGCAATCAGACGACGTTTAGATGCTTTGGCCCGCTTCATCTTCTTTTTATTCTCATTCTTCTTCCGCTTGGGACGAAAAGGCCTAAAATTAAATACGAACAATTTGAATTGGTTTAATTGGATTATCGGTAATAAACTTTAGCCCTCTTTTTGTTCTAAAAAGTCGTGAAAACATGCTTATTTGAGGGTTTTCATGGTTGGGGAAGCCGAATTCAATATTTATTTTGGCCAATTTCGAATCCCGGACCCGAACTCGAACAAAAAGCCGAAATTAAAAATTAAAAAATTCACTTTTATGTTGCTAAAATTAATCAAAACAAGCTGAATTTAGTTCAAAAAATTAGTAGCATCAAAAATAGTCATTCTAAATGATCGGCCATTTTTCAAATACATATATTGAACAAAAATTCTAAAACAAACAGACAAATAAATGTAACAAGCAACAAAATCATTTCTGAGAGAGAATAAGCATCAAATCCATTTGCAATTTGTGAGATCGTCGACCATTTCTCAAATATAATTAATTCACTTCCGCTAACTCAGACGACATTTTGGTTGCTTTGATCCGCATTTTCTTCCGTTGATGGAGACAATGGCCTAAAATTAATTTTTGTTTTTCAACAAAATCAAATTCTGTTGTTTCGGCTCTCACCCAATGCAATTAATGCCAAGCCACAAATTAAATTTGACATTGTTCAAATTGGCGTCCCAATTTCAATCGTTTAGCTTTTCATTGGTCCGTCCATTAACCAATTCAAATTGTTCAATTGGCGTTGCTTCCATACGAAAATAAAGTTGAATTGTGTAACTGACAGAAGTGGTGGCACGGAGAAATGTCTAAAGAAAATTTGTAAAACAAAACAATAATTTAACAAAAATATGGCGGGACACCTCTTTGAAGTTGTTGACCCATTCCTTTATTCGTGATTCATTACGACTCCAGCAAAACAATCGTTTCGATCATTTTTGTTTGGCGTGTGTAACCATTTGGACAACGCTTGGCCAGCAGAAGCATTTGGCCCATCGTCAGCAATTCCATCGGGGAACAGAAAACTGGAATCGATTGAATTCAGATGATTGACATCAGTGAGAATTGTTGGTGAAGTGCGGCGTCGCAAATTGTCCAAAACATTGCCATCGAAAAAGGACAAATGGCGAATGTTTGGCGCAAAAATTGGCCAAATTTAACTGGCCAAAACATCCAAATTGGTTGGACATTTTTAATAACCAAATCCAATTTGGTGCTTAGATTGGATATGTTAGTGGCTTTAACTTAAAAAATAAAGAAAAATCGGGAGATTTTTATGTACATATTTTATTTGGTTTTTGAAAAAAGCTTTTGGAAACTGTTTCGAATTTCAGAAAAAACTGAGAACTCGGTCATGAAAGAAAGTTTACACAAATTAAAATAGTAGAAAAATCCGCAATTTTTGCTCTATAAATTTTTTCGCAAAAATTTACAATAGAAATGGGTGAAAGTATGAGGGAGCAAAGGTCAAATATAAACAAATTATACACAATATTAAATGGCAAAGTGCCAAAATCATTTCGGTCAGACAGTTTCGTCACCAATCAATTCATTTCTTCTGCTGATCAATCGGCCCGGGAGAAGCGTCGTCGAGAAGAAGACTGAAAAACGATGATTCCATTATAAATTATAAGAAATTAAATTTTATGAATTCACTGGCATTTTATGAGTCCAATCAACTAACCATCCTTAATTTTTTGTACTATATTTCTATCCATTTCAAAACAAAACCGTACATTTTTGGGTACGAATTGAAGAAACCACAAAGTCTAAGCAAAATTGTTAACGTTGGACTCATAAAATCATTAAGAATTTTAAATTTTGTTCACCCGTCGCCGTATCCGCCATCGCTGATCACAATGTCAATTGGGTTCGTACGATTTTTCAGTTCATTCGCCACATTTTTCCAATTTCTCCACTCCCACGCAATTGGACAACGGCTGAGCCAACAATCATTTGTATCATTTTGTTCCAGTGCCAATTTCTCTCCAGTCACTTCGTTGATCAGATCAAATGGCACAACGGAGTCAGGTGGAGAAGACATCAGAAAGTCAATGTAAAAAGTAACCGGAGAAGAAGCATTGGAAAATGCCTAAAAAAGGAAAAAAAAAATCATAGAAAATCCAATTAAATAGGGATGAATAATCACCGCTTTAAATTGTTCCATTGATGAAGACCATTGATCCAGCGGTGAATTCACAAAGCATCTGAGCCACTTAGTCACACCATCCGGATTTGGCGTAAACAACCATTTGGCCACCGCTTGGCCAACCGTCGCATTGGCACTTTCATCGGGCGGAAATTCAGGAAAAATGCCGTCATCGAAAATGACAGTGTGAAGGGATGGACAATCGTTGAGAAGTGACGGGGCCAATTGACGCAAACGGCGAAAAGCCATGGAGCTCAAAAACAGCATATGAATAGAATAGCGAAACATTGGCCAAATGTTGAGCATAACAAAGTCCAAAATGCGATCATTGCCCGTGGTAATGTAAAAATCCGTTGAACAAACAGCGAAAAAACGGTGAAAACGGCGGAGAAATGCGACGACATTTTGATCGATGTACCTGAAAAACCAAAAATATTGACGAAAAATTAAAAATTAATCAGTTTTTTACATGATCTGAATGTGTCTGAATCCGATGACTTTGTTCGGCAACGGATTTAGCGGAATTGGCAATGGATTTCCATCGGATTTGACAATTTGCATTTTCTTCGTCCCATTTTCTTGAATGTCCCAGTGGATAAGAAATTGTTTGTTCAATTTCCATTTGCGTGTTTTGAAGTGTTCGTCGACGATGCGGTCAAAGCGACGGCTGATCAGTGCAATTTCGAGGCCAAGCTGAGAAGGCGCAAGAAAATCGAACACCAAAAGCCAACAATCGCCGCAGATAAAACTGAAAAAATGAAGAATTTTTATGAAATTTCCAAATTTTTTGATTTTGTTTACATTTCTTTGTGAGGGCGTCGTCGTTTTTTGACATGGCCAAAAAAGAACCAAAAAAGAATGGTGGCACAGCCAACCAACAGAAGAGTCACGGCACACCAACTGAAAAATAAATTGGGGAAATGAATGAATGGAAGGGTCAAAAGGTTAAGACGAAGAGGAGGAATTCTTTCAAAATTGATTTTCAAATTTTAATCTCACAAATTCTAGCCAAATTTGAGCAAAATATGTAAATGCGAAACGTCTGAAAAAAACGTACAGAATTTCTGAAGGCATTTGCAGCAGCAAAATGACCGGAAAATATATACAGGAAGAATAATGAGCGAATGGAATGAAGAGTAGGGGAAGAAAAAGGGGCATTTTATACTAAAAAAGTTACCAACAAATACAAAATGTTAAGGTGCTGCTGCGCAAAAAAATTTGACGAAATTCATTTTCAATGGCACCGCCCGTGGAAAAAAAGGCAATGGTAAAGAATTGTGGTCCCTATTTTAACTGTTTTATTTTGGACTCAAATTCAGTTTCCGGGGGTTTTTGAGGGTGCTGATTATGAATCTGAACTCGGATTTGCCCAATTCAGAACCTCGGACCCGAACTCGAACAAAAAATTGAAATATTTTTTTCAAAAATTTACCTTAAAATCGGTCAAATTTTGCGCCTTTTATCCAATTAACAATTGAAGCATTGTTTTACATCAAAAATTATAATTGTTGAATGAATTAGAGCTTTTGTCTCAAAAAATCCATTATTGAAAAAAAATTTCAATTTTTTGTTCGAATTCGGGTCCGGGGTTCGGAATTGGGCAAATCCGAGTTCAGATTCGTAATCAGCACCCTCGAAAACCCTTGAAAACTGGTTTTAAGCGCAAAATTTAAAAAAATTTAAAATTAGGGACCCTCATTCTTCAGGATTGCCGAAGTGTTCGCGTGGCAAAGAAAATGAACAAACGAATTTTGAGGAAAATGTGAGGTCAAAGTTGGCATTGTTTAATGGCATTAGCAATCAATTGAATTTGTTTGTTTTTCATTTCAGTTGGATTTGCGGCGACCATTCTGCCCTTCTTTGACCGTCCTGAACTTGGTCTCAAAATGGCACTGATTTCGCCACGTTTTGTTGCTTTGGTGGACAAACATTTTGATGGAACACCCGAATTGACAACACTTTGGAGACGTATCTTAATTCGCAAGAACATTGGACCAAAAGCTAAACTGTCTGTTCTGATCGGTGCTAAATTTGTGGCATTTCCTTTCCCCGACGGTCCGTTGCGCAACAGAATCCGCTTTAAGGATCTTCACATTGAGTAAATCAAAAACAATACAGAAACCAATTAATTTTGGAGTCCCTTTTTCTAACAATTTTCGGCAATCATTAAGAATGGTTGTCCCTCTTTGTTTTTATTTTTAAATTTTGGACTCATAACCAGTTTTATGGTCTTTCGAGGGTGCTGATTACGAATCTGAACTCGGATTTGCCCAATTCCGGACTCGAATTCGAACAAAAAAGTTGAATAATTTTTTCAAAAATGGTTAAGAATAAAACTTCTATTCATTTGACAATTGTTATTTTGATGTAAAAAGCAATGCTTCAATTGTTAATTGGGTAAAAAGGCGCAATTTGTGCAAAAATTTGACCGGTTTTGACATATATTTTGGAAATAAAAATTTAACCTTTTGTTCGAGTTAGGGTAAAAATTCAAAAAGTTTTTTGCCATAAAAACAAGTTCCAGGGGTTTTTGGGGGTCGCTGATCACGAATCCGGCGTCCACTTCGGCCAATTTCGAATCCCGGACCCGAATTCGAACAAAAAGTCGCAAATTTTTTTTGAATTTTGCATTTTTGGTCTAACAAGGGAACATTCCGAGCTGTAACTAGGAAAATGCATATAAATAATATACGATTGGATAGAGCAGCGTCGACTTCTATTGTGAATCTTTAATTTTAGCGGTGCATTTTGCTTTCTTCAAGAGTTACAAGGCAAGGGCGTAGCCAGACCCTTGGCTTTGGGGGGGGCTGAAGTCAAAAAGTCGATTTTTAGGGGTGTATTTTTGGTTTTTAAGTCGATTTTTAGGGGTGTATTTTTGGTTTTTTGAAATCCCGAATTATGGGGTGTATTTTAAAAAATTTTTCGCCAAAAAATTAATATTTTTTGCCATTTTGGCCTCCATTTTTCAAAATATGGTAAAATGGGGGTCCGGCGGTGCCGATAGGCGCCGCGGGGAAAATTTTTGAGTATTTTAATGCAATTTTATTAAGAAAATTGCTTAAAATTTCAAAAAAATCTACTGAAAATTTTTTACTTTTTGGGTTTCGGGGGGGGGCTTTAGCCCCCCCAGCCCCCCCCCTGCCTACGCCCTTGTTACAAGGCCTCGAAAATCGAAACTTTGGCTGAGTTTTCACTTAAAAATGGTGGCTCAGTTGGTTAAATTCCTAATTTTGGGGGTCCAGGTTCGAATCCAACATAAAAATAAATAAATTTTATTAAATTTTTAACAAATTAAAGATTAAAAAAACGCATTAAAATTATTTCTTTGGTTAAAATAAATGTAATCTGTCATTGTGAAGTGGATAAAAATCGATATAAAGTGAAAAAGCTTGAAAATGAGCCCTCAAGCACAAAATTTCGACTTTTGAGGCCCTGTAACTCTTGAAGAAAGCAAAATGCACCGCTAAAATTAAAAATTCACAATAGAAGTCGACCCTGCTCTATCCAATGATATATCATTTATATGCATTTTCCTAGTTACAGCTCGGAATGTTCCCTTGTAAACATGACTTAAATGATCTTCTATTGCAAAATTGTTAAAAAATTTAAGCTAAATTCGGGCTTCGTCCATGGGAAGTATCAAAAAAATAAATGCTTGACCTTGTTTTTACCCAGTGTCGAAATTACATAGCGCCAAATTAATTACTTTCTTTTTGCTTTTAAATTTTAACATATTATTTTGCCCAAAAATTGGCTCACAAAAAAAGAATTTAGATCCTTAATTCTCATATAGTTTATGAGAAAAAAAAATCAGAAATTTACATGTTTCAAACAAATTTCTATTGCTATTTTTAGGGGCGGGGGGGGGGGTGTAGTGCGCCGTTAAGCGCCACAGGGGAAACATTTTGGGATTGTAATTTTTCAGAAAATTGTTGTATTCAAAATAAGTGACATTTGCAACAAAAAGAAAATGAGCGCATCAAATCAGTTTCCAATTGATGAGATTGTCAACCATTTCGCAAATATAATTAATTTTCATTGCTTTCATTCGTCCGCTTTTTCTTTCTCTTCTTCCGCTGGTGGCGACAATGGCCTAAAAAATGCTTTTTCAACAAAATCAAAAATTGCTGTTGCTGCTCACCCAATGGATTCATTGTAGCCAATATAAGAATTAAATCTGATACTGTTCAAATTGATTTCCCAATTTTCGTCGTTTTCCCATTGAATCGCCGCCGCCTTTTCACTAATTGGGTATCGCTTCAACAGCAAATAATTATCATAGCGTGGCACTTTCTCCAATGTCAGCTTTTCCTTGGTTCGTTCGTTCACCAATTCAAATGGCTCAATTGATGGTTTAGACACTGCAAAATCAATTATGTAGCGGACAGAAGAATTTGTGGCACGGGCAAATGCCTAAATAAAAAGGAAGCGAAATTCAAAGGCAATCAATCAGTTTTTTATGAGAATATCACCACACACACCCTTCCTTGAAACTGTTGACCCAGTCGATGTTTCCTTCTTCGTCAGAGTCTTCGCAAAACCATCGCTTCGGTTGACCATTTTTGCTCGGCGTGTGCAACCATTTGGACAACGCCTGGCCGGCAGAAAAAGTTGCATTTGGCCCATCATCGCCAATCGCATCGGGGAACAGATCACAAGAAAAGATTGAATTCAATTGGTTGCAATCAGTTAGAATTGTCGGTGAAGTGCTACGACGCAAATTGTCCAAATCTTTGGCGATCAAGCTCAAATGGCGAATGCTGGTCGCAAAAATTGGCAACATTTCTCGGGCCAAAATATCCCAAATCGGTTGGTCATCACCAATGTAAAACTTCAAGTCGGTGCCCATTCTGTCCCAAATGTGCTTGTTGGAACGGACAAATTCAATGACGAAATAGTCAATGTACCTGAATAAATATAAAAAAAATAAGCCTTAAAATACACTAAGTTTAAAATTACTCAATCCAAAGGTCTTCAAAGCGGATTTTGATGGGCAGCGGACGATCCGGCAGAGGAAAATCCACACATTTGCCATCGGTCCATACAGATACTTTTGGTTCTGGTCCTTCGTCTTTGCTAATTTTGATTGTCTTCCAAATTGTCAATTCGCTTTTTCTGTCGAAATGTTTGTCCACTAAAATGTCGAAACGGTCGGAAAGCAATGCAATTTTGAGGCCAAGTTCAACACGTTCAAAAGATGGGAGAATGTCCATCCAAACGTCGCTACAAATCCATCTGAACATGGAAAAACATTTGGGTAAGCAAAAAATTTGTAATTTTTTAAAAATTTCCTTACCGTCGGTTCATTTTTGCTGAAATTAGCACAATTTGCCGTTTTCCAATTGATTGATGCCAGAATAAATACCTAATTAGGTAATTGTTAGAACCCCGGACCCGAAATCGAACAAAAAGTCGAAAATCCAAATTTTCGAATTTTGCATTTTTGGTCCAAAATCGGTTTAAATCAGAGCTGCGATATCTGAGGATTTTTCCTCATTTTGTGGTCTTTTAGAAGGTCAAAGAGGAATTTTTTTGAAACTGAGGATTTGCGGATTTTTGTGGTCTTTTGATAAAAAAGTGACAAAAACGCATGATTTTTTGAAAAATTAGGTATATTTGGCAAAATGTTCGAATTTTTTCTTCAAATCTTAAACATTTTTTCGAAAAATCCTCAGTCAAAATCATTTTTTTGACAAAATCTGTTAACAAATCGCACTCAAAATCTCAAATTTTTTCCGGCAGCGCCTATCGGCACTGCCGGACCCCCTCCCAACGTTCCCAAAAAGTTTTTTTGGAAAAACCGCGCACAAAAAAAGCAATATAAAAGCAAAAATTTAAGAGAATTGTCAATTTATTAAAACAATAAAAAATCGAATTTTTTTTATTTGTTTGGTCGTTTTATGAGATTGTTATAAATTTTTACCAAAAATTACAAATTTTGCGATTTTTCGGCCAATTTTTTAAGAAAAATAAGTCCGGCGGCGCTGATAGGCGCCGTGATTGTTTAAAACGAAAAATATGAAAGTTGACTGATTTTGTTCGCATTTTATGATGTTTTAAAAAATGAGGATTTTTCATGTCAAATGAGGATTTTTTTGAGGTATTTTAGTCGCAAATGAGGATTTTTTATGGCTGAAATGAGGATTTTCAAAATTTTGAGATCGCAGCTCTGGTTTAAATACATGGAAATGGAATCAAATCATCATTGCTTAAATAATATCATTCAAACGATTTTTAGACTTAAAACGCGTTCGAACATTTGGATTTTCGACTTAGTTCGAATTCGGGTCCGGGGTTCTAAATTGGTCGAAACGGATGCCCGTCAGGGGTGGAGCGCGCACAGAAAAATCCCGCGGTCGCGGATTCAAAAATTTTTTCAAAAAAAGGGGAGGGGGACAAACTAAACTATTAATTACCAAATAATTTATCTCAATACTGATTTGGTTTATTTTTGCTGATTTGAATTTTAATAAAATTTAGTCATTTTAAAATTTGAGGCTTCTTAGAAATCCAATCCCGGCTTTTTGTTGGTCCCCAATTTTTGGAGGAGAAACACTCGTC
>SIJG01000095.1:15464-49693 GCA_023374025.1 Heterodera schachtii | reverse complement strand
TATTTTTATTAATATACCATTTTAATTTTATAAAATGTTTTATAGTTTATAAAATAATTTTTTTTAAACTAATTTTTAAATAAATAATCTCTAATTCAAGTACAATTTTAGTTTTATTCGACCACGTTTTTTTCAATAAAAACGCAATGCACTCGGCACTTTCGTCGGATTTATTTGACTGCAGTCGAATGCTGGTGTGGTAAATTTGTCCCGTATCCCGTTTTTGGTATGAGTTAAAATTAATTAATTAATTTTTTATCTATTTATTATTTAGGGAACGAGTTTTAAATGTATTTTATAATCATATTACAGCTTTATTTTTAAAAGCCGCAAATTAATTGGTTAATGATGCAAAAGATATTGTAATTTTTAATATTTTGAATTTCAATAAAATATTAAATCGAAAAAAGGAAAATTGATCGAGATGAAAATATCATTTAATGATAGGACTTTCTTTTATGAGAACATATTCAATTATTCTTACTTGGTTATCTAATTCGGTTGTCAGTTATATTTTTTAATGTTAAATTTTATACACTATTATTTTCTTTTATATGCATCATTTAGTAATCCAGCCTTGTGTTGACTTCGCGTAAATGTTGTAATTTGTCAAAATGGTAAGCAAATTTGCGTTCTTTCTAAGAATGCAGTTTAAATGAAAGAAGATAATATAAAATGGTAATTTGACACATAAGAAAAACTCAAGTCTGCAAATTAGTGATAAAAGTAAATTTTTTATAACTTTTCTTATTTTTCATTTTCTTTTCAGTCAGATTATAATGATTCAAATTAGTCCTTTCTTTTAATCACTTTTATTGTTTTATTAAAAAATAAATCTCATTTGCTAATTCAGGTACATTTTTACCAAATCATAAACTTTTTCACGTATTTTTGACAAATTTGGTAATATTGTAAAAGATTTATCGTTTATTTATTATTGTTTTTGGATAGTTTTACTTGGATTCTCTCGCCAGAAGGAATTCTCTTACTAGGAATTTGGTTTCAGGCCCAAAACATGTAATGTCTGATTTATTGATTTTTTTATAATTGAATTAATTTAATAGAACTTTTTATGTAAATTTAGAACAAAGTTTAAATGCAATCTGTTTTTAATATGAGCTATCTAATTAGTTAATAATAAAAAAATAGAAAAAATCATTGTATTGTATTTTATGGTTTTTTGGCTTCATTATTACAATGAATTAAGAGAAGTAATGTTTTTATTTTTATTTTGAATATACTAATTATAATAGATATTATTAAATTCTTGAAATAATATTTTTTTTTATTCATTCAAGTAATTTTAATGACTCTTCCATTACCTAATAAGAATATTTTAATTCATATAAATACACCATGCTATTGAGTCGATTATTTTTTTTCAATAATTTATTTTATTGTTTCTATTAATTATATTATTAAAATCAGAAATTACAAATCTTTGTTAAATTTTATTGAGAATGGCTGCATACTGAAAAAGTAGTCAATCATAAATTTTTTAAGCGTTTGTAGTGTTTACGGTCTTTACTCTTTCTTCCTCATGTTCTCTGTACCATTTAATTAAATTGATGCTTAAATATAGTCTTTTAAAAGCATCAGCCAGATAAATAGTAAATTTTAAACAATAAAATTTTGAGATCAAAAGTAAAGTTTTAATTTATGGCAAACAAATATAGATAAAATTAAATATTTACTATCTGTGATTTTGTGTATGCGGGTTTTTAAAATTTGTATTGGTTGAAAGGGGGTCAAGGCAGTTCGTACAATGGCGTTTCGTACAATTTGAAATAGGAATGGCCATAACTTTTTTGTTCCGTTAATTTCTTCAAAATTGGTATCATTCGAAAGCTCTACGTGTTTAGAAGCTTTCATTAAGCAGAAGCTAAGCGATTAGTCAGTTCACCAAAAAGTTATGGTTTATAGTTTAGAAAAAATTAGGATTTTCTTGAATTTTTAAGTCTTATAAATCATAACTTTTTGGTGAACTGACTAATCGCTTAGCTTCTGCTTAATGAAAGCTTCTAAACACGTAGAGCTTTCGAATGATACCAATTTTGAAGAAATTAACGGACGAACAAAAAAGTTATGGCCATTCCTATTTCAAATTGTACGAAACGCCATTGTACGAACTGCTATCGACCCGGTTGAAAGTAAAACTTCAATTAAAAATCCAATCCATGCTTTAATAAATTATAATTATTTTAATTAATTTTAAAAATTTATTCTTTTTTTTTGCGTTTGTATATGCGTTGGTTGAAATGAAAGGAAATGCAAAATGACTTTTTTGTTCAGCGATGCTCACCAACACATCCAACCAAATGAGGTCGCCATTTCTCATCGGTTTATTGGCGTCACTTTCCAAAGCGACGCCATCGAAGGCCTACGGATAAATGGAGTCAGGGAAAGAGAGAAAAATTAGTATTAAAGAAAAGAGAAAACAGAGTGAGAGAAAGAGGTGGATAGACAAAGAGAGAGAAAGAAAAGGAGTGAGGGAAAGAGAAAGAGGAGATAGACAAAGGAGAGAGAGAGAGAAAAGGAGTGAGAGAGAGAGAAAAAGGAAATAGACCAAGAGAGAGAGAGAAAAGGAGTGAGAGAGAGAGAAAGAGGAGATAGACAAAGAGAGAGAGAGAGAAAAGGAGTGAGGGAGAGAGATTTAGGTCATTCTTTGTTAAATTTTACATTATACTTGACCAATTTTTTTTTAAATATCTAAATGTAATTTGGTAAATTTCGCCGAATTTTAATTGTTTACAGTTTGGTTTTCACAAGTCGCTTTGTCAGAGCATTTATTGAAAGTAAAGCAGTGCAGTAAATGTTTATAAAATATTTCTTGTTAAAATATGTTTCAAATTAACCAATTTTAGTACAATATATTTTATAACAGTTTGTATTTTTTAATAAATGAAGAAGTTTAATATTTTTTCTAATCAGAATAAATTTAAAAATAAATCATTATTTAAACAACAAACACTTATTTTTAATATCAATGAAATATTGAACAACAAGCGATCTGAAAAAATTACTATAAATTGTATGTATAATTTTGTTTTGATATTCAAGTTTCTTGTAAAACAAAAATTTTAATACACAAATTCAAAAAATCAAAATAAATAAAAACAAAAATTTTATTATACATACAATTCAAAAAATCAAAATAAATAATGATATTCATTGTAGAAAAACAATAGAAAAATTTATACAGCATTATTTCAAAGCATTAAGTTAATTTGAATCTGACAAAGCGACTTGTGAAACCAAACTGTAAACAATTAAAATTAGGCGAAATTTACCAAATTACATTTAGATATTTAAAAAAAAATTGGTCAAGTATAATGTAAAATTTTAACAAAGAATAACCTAAAAAATGAAAAGAATAATTTAAGTTAAATAGACTAATTTATTTCTAATTATAAGAAATAAATCGAAACTATAAGAAATGATTTTTAAGAAACAAGTTTCAACAACATTCTGATTGTTCCAAATTGACGTGTCAAGAGGCGATAAATTGAAAATAATTCAGAGGATTTTTATGGAAAAATTACAAATCAGCATTAAAAATAAAATTGCTTTCCTGGTATATAAATAATTTATTTTTAATTGTATATTATATCGAATTAAAGATAATTCTAATATACAAACTGTTATAAAATATATTGTACTAAAATTGGTTAATTTGAAACATATTTTAACAAGAAATATTTTATAAACATTTACTGCACTGCTTTACTTTCAATAAATGCTCTGACAAAGCGACTTGTGAAAACCAAACTGTAAACAATTAAAATTAGGCGAAATTTACCAAATTACATTTAGATATTAAAAAAAAATTGGTCAAGTATAATGTAAAATTTAACAAAGAATGACCTAAATCTCTCTCCCTCACTCCTTTTCTCTCTCTCTCACTTGTTCAGAATTTAGACTCCAAACTTAACACATAATTATCAGCACTTTTCACTTTTATTTAATCGCTTTTCAATATTCGTTAATAAAACCGCATTCTTTCAGAGCTCGAGAATTGCGTTTGAACATTATGAAAAAAAAATTTTTAATTTACTTTCTGACCTGAAAAATTCGTGTATAAGTGCTTCGCATTATTCGCCAAATGAAAGTTGTCATATGCAAAACAAAACAGATTTTAATTAAAAGTGTCAAATAAAAATCTTTTTAAATCTTCATTTTGTCAGGTAACGTGTCGTTGGATAAGGATAAAAATTTACATGCATAATTGAAAATTTAATGTCCATCTTTGAATATAATTCGTCGATATATTTCATCATTATATGATCATTTATTCAAGTACGAGAATGGAGTTGGAAAATAATGAAAAAATAATTTTTGCATTTATTTGCTTAACTGAAAATTTTGCGTGAAAGTTTTGCTCATAATTCATCAGAAGAGTGTTGTCATATGCAATATCGAAAAGTGTCTTTCATTAAAAAGTTAAAATATTGATTTATTTAAATTTTATTATTCGTTTTTTGGCACACCAAAGGCCATGAAAGAAATTTCTTTCAAAAACCGCAATATAATTTCCTGCTATTAGACTAATTTCTTCGTGAAAATTAAACTGTTAATATAAAAATAAGCTTGAGTAAACTTAATAACTGGTTATTTTTACCAGCACTTTTCACTTTTATTTAATCGCTTTTAAAAGACTCACAAATTTGAGGAAGTATTGTAAACACAAAGTCGACAAGTTTAGCATTTAGCGAATTTGATACGCATAAAATATTCTAATAACAAAACCGAACGCAACATTTGTTAATAAATCAATTTATATATTTTTTTTAAACAGATGTATTAAAACACACAACCGAATTCTTAAAGCATAAAAGAATCAAATATAGACAATTATAGTTTAAATAAAGAAGAACAAATCCAACGAGAAAATCACTAATTTAAAAAGCCTAAGATATAAAAAAATTTAAAATATACATTGATAAAAATATTTTTTGTTTTTCAATTAGTAATAAGTAGTTTAGCGGAAAAATTCCAATTTTTGTTAACAATAGTATCACAATTTTGCTATTATTTGCAACATTTTATGAAAAATACCTTTTATAAAACAAAAAAATAAATTGAAGAAAATAATAATAATAACATGTTAAAAACATTCAAAAGAAAGATAATCTTTAAAATTAAATATGTTTATTACATTTTTATTTATTATCGTAAAATTGAAAATAAAAATAATATAATCAAAACGAAAGAAATAAATATTATAAAATAAATAAATTCCTATAAAATTTAAAATTCTTCGAAGAGACGAGAAAAAAAAACAAATAAGTCATAGTTTATAATTTATATAATTAATGTTTGATATACATGGAATTTAAAAAAATTAATAAAACTTTAATTTGTCAATAACAATTGTCGAACATATTCATTGAAGCGTCACAACGGCGAATATATGTTATGTGGGTCGTGTATCAAGAATTATAAAAATTATAAATTCTTTTTAATAATAATTAAAATCTTTTTTCAGTATAAAAATTTTATTAAAGTTCAATTGACCATTAAATTCTGTCGGCTAAATAAAATTTGCATAAAGCTAACTCGATTTGCAATTTACGTATTAAGCTGATCTCTTAAAAAAATGTATTCCAAATAGTAATACAATAAAATACCGAACAGCCGATGCTGAATATCATCCAGATCATATAATTTTCGAATAAAAGAAAATAAATCTATAAACATTCCATATTTTGCGACCATTAATAATGAATATAAATTTAACACATAAATGCAAATTTTAAATGATTTGTCCAAATAAAAAAGACTGAAATAATAAATAAAGAATATCATTTTTAATTTGATAGAAATAAAATTTCAAAAAAGTATGAATAAAATATTGCTCCTTAGTATTTTCGATTAATAAATTATTTTTAATATTTTATTTTTGATTTTTAAATAACTTTGATTAATGTTTTGCATCTAATATAATAAAAGCATTTATAATTTGAAATAAAGAAATAATTTTTTTATGCTCGAATTAACTAAATTCATACATCATATTCATGTTCATCTGTCCACTTATGTTTTATTGAAGACGAAGCGGTACTTTATCGTTAGAATTTTAAAAGAATCAAATATTTTCCATTTGAAATCATTATGCATGTTGTTTTGTTGATTTTGTCATATTTTATTTTTTTAATGATATCAATCCAATGTTTTCAAATGGCATAAAATTTTATTTTCAAAACTATAAACATAATGTCGAATATTTCTTAATCTAATGTCTATATTTCTCCCTTTTCCTAATTATAGTTCTCGATTTATATAATAATGATGACACAATTTAAAGTTTTTACGTAGAAGCAAGTCATTCCTGCTATAATCTTGATTCGGAAGTATAGCTAGCTTTTATTATAAAAAATATTTGTAAATTTTTTTAGTTAAAAGTATATTTTAATAATAAATTTATTATGGGAATAAATCACGAATAGGACATTTCAAATCTTTCTTCCTTAATACCATTATTAATAATTTGATAAGAATTTTTTTAGATGTTTAATTTTTTTGCAAATTTTCTTCGCTTAATGTTCATTTTCAAATATTTTGAAAATAATATATTTTTATTTTATAAAAATAAAATGACACTCTCTGGGAGTATTGCAATTTATAAAAATTTTATTTTGCAAAAATATATTTATCGTTTGCAATTTTGTACTTGTAAAGTCATTTGAATATGTTATGTAATAATTATTATTATAATAAATAATTTTTGAATTATTTTTCTTGGTAAAGACCTTGAATTTATAAAAAAAAATCTGGTAACGAGTTTGGTCCCCAACACATGGTTTTTTAAAGGAAATTTTTTTTGTAATATCTTCAAAAATATTCAATTATTATTTTGTTTAAATATTCTTAATAATTTATTTATTTGGAATGTAGTTTATGTTTGGTTTTATTAAATTACAATGAATTAATTCGAGGCTGCCTTAGCCAAAATTTAGGTTTTCGATTTTTTTTTGATAGTTAACATCACTATTTTCAACTCGTTTTTCATGTTAATTTTTGTTATTTTATTATGCAAAAAAAAAGTTAAATAATTCTTTTTTTTTGTTGTTGGAATTAATTTCAATCATCAATTGTGAAAAAAGAAAAATATTAAATTGATACAAAAAACGATATGCTACACAGCTTTAGTACAATTAAAAATAATTTTAAAAATTTTGAGAATACAAAATATATTTGTTTATATAAATAACTTGAAATAAACAGTATTATAAAATAATTTTATATTATTGCAAATAGAATGAAAATATGAATTAAAGTTGGACTCAACAAAAAGCAATGCACAAAATAATAAAATACTCAATTTTTCATAAAGATAAAAAAGATACTTTTAACATTAATATAAACTTTCTTTTTCATTTTTCATTCATTTTAATAAAATAACGCAATTAATTTTAATACAAAACAATATTAATAAAATCAAAACTATTGCCTCCGGGTCGATAGTATTCTAGGGCAATTCATCGTTTAATATAATTAATTTTAAACAATAGTTTTCAATTATAGTAAAAATAATAAACGAAATAATAAAAAATAAAATAAACATTGTCAAGAAATAATAAAAAATAAAATAAATACTTCATTTGAAAACCAAATAAAGAAGAGATATTTTGATTTGCTAATCTATGGTCAAAAATAATAAATGCTAGAAGTGATTTGTAAAACTTCCAAAAACTTTGAATGATTTTTATAGGCAACATTAATTTAAATTAATATTAATTTTTCATGTTAAATTCTATTGTTTAAACTAAATTTTTTACATTTATTCACACGACAAGATTATATAAGTAATAAATGGTAGTTGTAAAGCATATTACAAATTCATTTAATTTAAAAAATTTGATAAATTACGGTATAGAGTTTTAGAGTAAAAACATAATAAAATATATTTAAATAATAGATTATACAACAATTTTAACCATCGAGACCCGAACAATTAAAATGAATCAACTAAAAAAGAGTATTACAATCATAAAAAATAAAGATTGGCAATAAAAATGAATAGATATTTTTTAATTTTCAGAAAATAAAAGAACATACTATATTATTAAAATAACCAAAAATCATAAAGATTTGGAATCATGTTGAATATTTATTTTTGATTTCTAAAATTTTATTTAATGCATTTATTTATTAAACGAACATGAAAGGAGTCATAATTAATTAATAAACATAAGTCTGAAAAAGGTTCATTTGTCTATAATTTCTATCATTCATTATAAAATGTATATCTCATATTTTAACAAGATTACAATGCCGATCAATATTTAAATTATATTAAAAATTAATATTATTAAAATAAAGTGAAATTCATAAAATCACATTAATTTTAAAGCAAAATGAAATAAATTATATAAAATAACGATATAATAGAAATTAAAAATTTTAATTAAAAATTTAACTTTTTTTAAAACACCCAAATAAAATAATTCTGATAAATGAGACAAATAGAATTAAATTTTAAATTGATTACAATAAATAAAATATATTCTAAATACACAGTAAATATAATGCAAATAAATCAACTTATTATTTTTTTTGAGAACAAAATATAAAATTTTTATTGGATTTTTAAACTAAATAAATTTTAAAGTTTCATGCAATCCGAAATCAACAGGCAGGCCATTGAATTGAGCTTACTACGAAGAGCACTGCGTGATTTAAGTGATCAAAAGAGAATAGTTTTCTTATTATGCTATATCTAAAACATAAATTGTTCAATAATAAAAATAATAAATCAAATTAATAAAATGAAGAGAACATGAATAACTTTGTCATCGCAGAGAGATAGCCAAAAACTAAAGCTTAAATCATTTATACATTCATGAGTTAACTCAGAATTCAATTAATTTCATAAAAAAGCAAATTAATGTTTAAGAATACATGAAAAAAAATTAATTTGTAATCATGGAATTATTGGACAGTCTAGTCTGCAATGGTCTCCAAAAATGGCATTTTCTGAACCACCACTAACAAATTACGACCTAGAAATACTGAATTTACATATGTTAGGGTTTTTTAGAATAAAAATCGTGAAAAATTTGGCGCGAATATTAGTTTTGGGCATGGTCGTGAAAAAGACTCTAAATGTTGAATGAGTGTGGAAAGAGAGAAAAAATGATAGAAATCTAAGAGCAGATAATGAAGAGCTAAAAGAAAAAGAATAATTTAAATCGCTGCAGAAATAACCGAGTTACTAATGTTCAAAATTTTTTAAAATTTTGTGCAAAACTTATGAAACACTCTAATTTAATAATTGAAGAATAATTTCACTTAAAGAAATACCTTTTTTCTTACCTAAGTTTATTTAATTTTATTTTAAGTTTTATTTTTATATGTAAATATAATAATTAATTATATCTCATTTTATGACTAGTGAACTAAATATTATTATTTTTTAATACTTTCCATATTTGACCCAAAACGAAAATTATATAATTTAACAATTAGGTAAATACCTATTAATATACGAACAAAGAAGAAGTAATTTTTATTAATAAAATAACAATGAAAAATAATTTAACATTCATCTGAATTACTTCAATATTCCAATGAATTAAATTCTATTATTTCAAAATATATAGAAAATATATATGTTTTGTCTAATCGACTGAGTAACTTACGTAACAGCCGAGCCAAGTCTACCAAGTATATGCAAAAAAGTTTTAAAATGATTCTTTTTTAATAATCCTCACATCTGCTATTGCATCAAGATAATTTTATTATTCCATTAAAAAAATTAATTAAAAAGGAGATTTGAGAATTTCATTAAATTGATTCGTGAGAATTAACAATTAAAATGATGATTACGCGATAATCAATGTCCATAACGTAAAAATTTAATTAATATGAATGAATATATATATAAAAAAGTATTATTAATAAAATTAAACAAGAAATAAGTGACAAACTGATATATTATAATAAATAAGAAAAACATTGTTATAAACAATCTACTCTTTGTTATAAACAATCTACTCTTTAAAAAAATGAGAAATTATTAAAAATCAATTAATATTAAAAAATCTATAGAAAGACTATCAGAGTACATGGGCTGCGTGGAAATAAATCACTTAAAATAGAAAAAATAATATAAGAGTAGTCCTGCGTAAAAATTAAAAAAAATAAATAACAAAAAATACATAAACTTACTAGAAACCAATAAAATTCGGTAGCATTAAGAAAAAATAAATAATTGCCTCGCGGGACTTAGATAAATATTTTTAAATTTTACAATTTTTTCAAAAAAAAACTATCTTCAATTTCGATAGAATAATGAACTTACTGCAAGTTGTTTGTTTGAGAGCGCATGCAACAAGGTTAAATTGTAACTGAATTTTTTTTCAATTCATTTTATATAACTCACTAAAATAATTAAAAAAGAAATCGGAAACAATAATTCTTTTATTCGAAAATTTATTGATAAATTAGAAAACATAAAAAAACAAATATTATATTTCAAAGGCACAAATTGGAATACATTCAATTATTGATTTTACAATACTATGTTTGTTATTTATAATAAAAAAATATTTTAAATTGTATATCTTAATCAATGTTAAGTAGTGCCGTTCGAATACATGAATAAAAAGGAAAATTTATAGCTTTTTAGTTTATAGGAAAATTAATATAAAAATAAACAGAAAAAATAATAAACTTTTTTTCTAACTGTGAAAAAATAAATGTTAAAAAGCAAATTATTTTATAAACAATTACCACGTAAAAGATCTTGTTTAACTTAATTCACACATGACGAGAAGCCTTAATTCGGTACCAATCACATACGAAATTAATAAAAAAGTAGAATATTTATAAAATATTAGTTAAAATTGTGATATAATTATAAAAATATAAGCTAAGTTCAAAATTTATTTTACACTTTTGAATAGCTAAATGAGGATGACTATAGGTGTAAAGAAAATAAAAATGTAATTATAATATTTGTCTTAATCTTGAAGATAAATAGTAATTCAAAAATTGAAATAATTTATCATAAGAATATTTTTAATTTGAAAAATATAAATCTAACGCTAAATCTACAATAAAAATTTATAGGATTACATATTTCTCAAATTTAACTTCATTCTATAAAGCTATAACAAAAAGATTAAAAACCAAAATATATTAAATTCTTCAAATAATATGTTATATTAAAAAAAAATTATAAAGTTAACAAACACCAATTTATATTTTATGTAAAGAATTGTCATAATTTTAATGAGTGATATTGCACCATGCAATATAAATTAAAACAATAATAATTTTTAATTAATTATTTGAGGTACCAAGCATGCCTAATCAAATAAAAAGTTATATAAAAAACTAAAAACAGATGATTTTTTAAAATATTTTTTTACTAATTTACTTAACTCTTATGTATGATTTTATACGAAATGAAATAACACAAAATTACAAAAGTATAATAAGATTTGAACCCATCAACATACAACTACAAAAAAACGCAAATCTTACAATATATTAATTAAAATCAAAAACTACCCAACCTTTGGTCACACACCAGACTTTCATCACAATATTGTAGAATCATTAAAAATATTATTTTGCTTTTTAAGAAAAGTGTTAATATAATTAAAAATAATAATAAAAGGTTTAAATATTATTGACTGGTCGATTGCTAAAAAATTATAAAAATGTGAAATCCAAAATGAAAGCTTTGATAACAGAAGAAGAATGAAATTTCATAATAAATTTATATACCAGGAAGTTTTGCGCATAATTTTTATTTAATTTACTATTGATACTGAAAATATAAATAATACTCGATAATAAAATTACCACAAATTAAAGACTATTTAATAAATAATTTTAGATAATTTAATTAATTTCTTTAAAACTGTAAAGATATAAAAACAATAAATTATATAAATAATTGATAAAATGAAATCTAAAGAAAATGAATTTTATTAAATTTCTATGATTTAAAATCATTTTTTAATTAAGCAATATATTTCACATAGTTGCGAACTCTTCAATAATTTTAACAAATATGGATTATTTTTTAAAATATTTTATTTAAAGGATTAAATATTCCTGATCACAAACACTTTCACTATTTAGGTTCTTTAACAATTTTAATGTTTAAAGCAGTTTGAAATTTAATTTACAATTGAAACTAAAGCAATTATAAACATAACTAATGCAATAATCATCATTTAATATTTAAGAAAAAAAATGAAGTATTTTGGACCATTTTCAAACCATATCTCATAAAATAACAATTTCAGTAATCAACTTGGTTATAAAATTTTGATTATAATTATTGAAAATTAAAAGAATTTAATATTTAGCGGACTAAAAGTGGGAAAAAAGATCCAATAATATGCTAACTAACAAAAAAATATAATGGTTAAATAAATGTTTTGCAACAAATTATTGAATATTTTATGTAATGCCACCGAACGAAAAGAAAACTCTTTTATTTATTTGGCAAGTTTAACAATGATGTAATCCTTGAAATGGTCTCATGTGGAAATTTCAAATAGATGTTAAAGTAAAGAAATTAGTGTAAATCTATTAAAAGCAAATAAATAAAAATGGTGCTTTAAATATCTATAAATTACTATGGAATTTCAAATGATGATTTAAAGTCATTTGTTCCACAAACTATGTATTTTTAATTAAAAGAAACCGACAATAAAAAGTTAAAATAACATACATCTCTGAATTAGAAATTAATCAAAGTCAAAATGAAATGCACAAAAATTTAAAATAATCAGTGGGATAATTCTAATTAATTATTCTTTGGTTTTTATATGTTAAAGTATTTATGAATTGAAATTAACGAGAAAGACGTATGTCATTAAGCACATTGGAAAAAATATTATTATTATTTTGGTTAAATTTATGTAATCTTCAAATTATGTTATAAATTTTTTATCTTTTCAGAAGTAAGTAATCTGAGCCTATTAATATTTATAATTGTTCTATTCAATTCGCTGAGCGTTTCGGCGATAAAAAACAGCTTTAAGCATTTATTTATAACTTTAAAAATTGAAATAAATGCAAATTAATTTATATAAGATAAACTTCGTCATATCGATGCCTTTTCTTTTTATGTTTAATCTCTTATAAGATGTCATTCATTAGCTTGTAATGTTAATTTTAACTAATCATTGCAACTTTTAGCGAACTCATTAATGGTTTTTTCTTTAATTATTAAATGAATAAAATTTATTAAATAAAAGAAACTTTTTGAAATTTTAAATGTTTTTGTTTAATAAATTGCTTTTTTAATAATATTTATTTATATTTTGAAAATTACAAGAAAAATATTATTTAAAACTGTTGCGTCTTTCATAGGATATGTAGGACTAATGGTTAGGTTTAATGGTCGGCAGTTTTTGATTCTTCTTCATTATCATTAAGATTATTTATTCTTCTTCGTAAAATATAACAAAATCTCTGAAAGTTTTTTGAATATTCATTTAATTTCCTTTATTCCAATTTACTTTAAGATTCGTTAATTGTCAAGTCCTGATAATTGTAATTTAAAAAATTATTCTCTCTTTTAAATATTCTAAAAAATTCAAAAAGGCATTATAACAAGTTTAGCAATAATGGATTGCCAAGAAGTTTTTCGCGAGTTCTTCACCAAGGGATTTTAAACGAGTTTTCAATGAGGGATTAATTATATATAAAATTTATTATCTGAGATTCATTTAAAGGTAACCTTATTATTGTAAATAAAATAACCTGATGTATTATTAATTTATCAAGTAAAACAAAATAAGATAAAAATGAATATAGATAAAATTTAAAAGTCAATAATACATGATAAAAAAATTTTTATACAAACATTTTTATAAAAAAATACGATTAATTTCTTTGGAAGGCAAAAAATTTGTCGGGGACACACTTGAGCTTGAAGCGCGAATAGTTCGCCGAGTGAAAAAAAAAACAGCCCGACTTGCAAAATATTTTATTATGGAAGATATTGGTTACATTTAAAAAGACAAAAACTAATTCTATACTTATATTGGACAAAACAAATGACTAATTATTACGGATTTACAAACAAGAATAGGTAAGAAATAATGTTTAAAATTTTATAAAAGCTAAACTTTAAAAAAGTACTTTAATCTAAAATTAATTCTGAAATATTACAAATTAAATAATCATTAAAATCAAAAATAACCGAGTTTAAGAAATTAAGTAATCTGGAAAAGCTTTAAATAAAAAACGAAGTCTGGATCTCATGAAAAAACCGATTCGACAATATTGGCAATGCCCTTGAGCTCCGCCGTGAGAATCTAAATAAATCTTATAAAAAATTATTATTTATATAAAAAGAATGAAAGAAAAATTTTATTAATTAAGGTGTTACAAGAAAATGAAAAAAATAAAAGTAATTAATAATTAGCAAATAAAAAAAAATCAACATAAAGCAATTACATAAGAATCAGTCATGGCGTTATTAAATGGAAGAAGATTAGCGCATCTCGTATTTATTTACCTTATTAATTTATATTCTCTCAGAATATAGTTGACTTTTTCTATTTAAAATATAATTATTTATTTTCATTGTAGCTTTATTTAAAAAAACAAATAGTTGTAAAAAACTTGAAATAATTTTATATCAAAATGAAATTATGAATATTACTTTGTAAAAAAAATTTAGCGACTTTTAAAAACATAAAAACATATATTTTGGAGTTTTGGCACATAAAAACTTTTAGAATTTTGCACATATTTTAGCATTTTTGAAAAAATTTTGCAAGAAATACACGAAAAAATTGAAAATAAAATCCTTTAAAATCAATTTTCTTGTCATTTTTTAAAATAATTTCAAAAAAAAATTTTTTACTTCGAATGGCGAAAGTAACCAAATTGATTTCTTAATTCTTCATTGGATTTCGAAGTTCCCTGATGGAACTTAAGAATGAGATTTTTTGGAATTTTTATGCAAAAATAACCCTGGTTTTTCTAATTTTAAACACATATTTTAGCACATATTTTGGCATTTTTGGATTTTTAGCACATATTCAGCATTTTTTTAGAACATATTTTATTACATCTTTCAGGTTTTAGCACATAAAATTCTTGCTCTAGTAATATATGACGCTAATTTCTTTATTTTTAAAATAAAAATAAAATTCAAAAAAAAAATTAATACAAAAGAAAAAAGCGATATGGTCTGAAATGCAAACGAAATTTCCTTAAAAAACTGAACCTTTAGTGTTTTAAGGCATTTTGCACAAAATTTTATATTATAAAACTAAACTTTCAAAATTTTCAATTTAACAAAATTAGCTGTCAATGCGGAAAGTTAAAGACAATAATATTTAATAAGCAAAAAAAAATCTATATTTAAGGAAGTAAAGTATTAAAATATTAAAAAAATTAGTCATATAGTCCAGATATGTTTAATTCAAAAAAGTTATTCACTCTTTTAAATACTACTGATTTACCTAAAAAAGAAATTGAGTAAGTTTTTATTTGAAGAAAATAGAGTAATAGATCTTTTGGAATTAATTTGAGCAATAATAATTCAATAATAGATGTTAACAACACACTTTAAAATTTCTTATAAATAAAATTGAATAAACGTAAAAAATTATTTATTAAAACATAAATCAGCTAAATAAAAAGCTGGTATTATCAGTATATAGGCTATGGTGAAAACAATAAAATATATAAAAATTAGTTATACAAAAAACAAATCTTTATTTATTTAAAAATGATAAACAGAAAAAAAGTCAAAAATTCATTGTAAAATGCATTTTTCGTTCGTCGTTGTAATTATAAAATAAATCAAAAAGGAAGTTTCAATTAATATCCCAAATTAATTAAAGAAATAATGAATAAAATACATTGAACTTTAAGATAATACCAATTATATCACTTATGAAAAATCGAGCGCTCTGCACGAGGCGAATTACTTTTTTATTTAATTTGCCATCTAAAATAAATAAATCGAAACATACAAAATAACATTTAACATATTATGATTAAAAGAACTATTGAATAAATATTTCTATTTTTGTGCAAAGAATTATGAAATATCATAAAATCAAAGCTAAATAAAGCCTAAGAGAAAAATATTAAGTTTTATTAAAATATTATTTAAAAACAAAATTAATACTTTCTTATGAAAATGGAATAAAATTGTTATATAAATAATAAAATCTTAAAAATAATTAGAATGATATAAAAAGTTTAAATATAAAATTTAAGTGAAATTATGCATGCATAATCAAAAAAAGATTTCGCAACACATGGGAATATAGATCAAAACGAATTTTAATTGTTATGTATCATAATTATAAGTACATAAGAAAAATTAATTCTATTGAAAAAATAAACGATCATTTTTAATACCATTTATTACATGAAAATAAGGAATTATTTTTACGGATTAAAATTTTCTGAATGGTAAATTTAAAAAAACTATTTAAATGATATTACTTGTTATTTCAAATTCAAAATTATCTTAATATAAAAAAATTTTTATAGCAAAATGAAAAAAAAAAGAAATAATTTACAAATAAACTTAAATATTCTTATACATATTGGCTTTAAAAGAAAATATGTTTTTATTCTCTTTGGTGTATTTTGAGCACTAATTAATTTAATAGTTCTATGTAAATGTACAATGTTTTCTTGTTCCTGCTAATAAGAATTCTGCGATTTTATATGACATAAATTTATAATACTGAATTAATGCAGTAAAATTTTAAATTTTCGTTATTTTACTTGGCCTATAAGATTTTTTGTTTATAAATATTATAATTACACAAACCAATTCATGTTCAAAGTAGGGTTGCTCCCCGTCCCCGAGCTCCCCGGTCCCCGACCCCGATCCCCGACTTTTTTGGGCCTATTCCCCGCCCCGACCCCCGACATGTCGCTCCCCGAGGTCCCCGGCCCCCGACTTTTTGCCCCCCGACTCCCCGACACTAATTCGGGGAATTGGGGACTCCGAGCATTGTAAAAATTTAAAAAGTCAATTCAACAACGAAGGGGGGAAAGGTTGAAATTTATGAAATTTTGAACAATTTTCTTAGTATTAATTAATTAAAAATTCGAAAAACTTTTCGGCGGCATCTATCGGCACCGCCGGCCCCCCAAAACTCCAAATTTTTTGTCAGATTTTGTCCAAAAATGACCAATTTTTGCAATTTTTTGAGCCATTTTTTTAAGAAAATTAAGCAGGGTTCGCAGATCTGAGGCTTTAGCCTCATTGAAACCGCAAAATAAAGAATTTTTTTAATGAAAATATGCTAAAAATATGGTCAAAATTCTTAATTTTTCCCCCGGCGGCGCCTATCGGCACCACCGGACCATAAAAATCCTTTATTTTTAGCAAAAAATTGCTCAAATAGGTCATGGACAATCAAAAATATTATATTTGAATATTTTAAACGTCTTTTGAAGAAAAAGAGGCTTTTTGACCCAAAATGAGGCTTTTGCCAAAAAAAACTCAATTAATACCAATGCATTTTTACTCCCGTTTTTTTGTAAAATTTCCGGGAGCTGGAGCGGGATCGGGAGTTCAAAATTTCCGGGACGGGAGTCCCGAGCAGGAATCCCGTAAAAATCCCGCGAGAGTCCCGATCCCGACGGGCTCTAATTAACACCAAGCCCGAAAAATAAGATTTTAGTATCAAAATATGAACATTTTTAAGAAACGGAATAATTTTAGTCGCTACCCCAAAATCAGAACATTCTTATAAATAAGAACAAATGGAAGCCCCTGGTTTAAAGGTCAGCTTGGACTCACTCTTACTGGCGCTAACGAAATCAGATGATTAAAGTGAAAAAAAGAAGATTTACGAACATTTAAAAAGAAAAAATGGTTTTTTTTGGGTTAAAATAAAATTTGGTCATTCCCCGATCGGGGTCCCCGACCCCCGACAATTGAGCTCCTCCCCGCCCCGACCCCCGACATGTCGACCCCCGAGGTCCCCGGCCCCCGACATTTTGCCCGCCGAGGGCTCGGGGAGCAACCCTAGTTCAAAGTACTAGGATAAATTCTCGACAATATATCATAAGGAGATTAGGGTTTTTAAAATATGATTCCTTTATTTACATTATAATTGAAGCCGTGATTAAAGTTAATAATCATAAAACATTGAAAATTTATAAATTGTTAGTTATTTAGTCATAAATAATAAAAAATAATAATATAATTCATATAAATAAAAAAATTGAATCAAAAATTAAGAATGCCTAGAAAGTAATGGTCAACGATTTTTAAAAAAATTCTATAAAATAAATATTAAGTCATATTAAACAAATCAATATTCTATCTAATTCAATAAATGACAATAATTCTTTTGAATTGACAACAAAAAATATTTTAAACAAATTTATTTCACATTTATATTATAAATTCACCAAATAAATAATGTTGAAGTAAAAAAAAGTAAATTATATTCTTTTGTTATGATATAATGGTTAAGGATAAAACTATAAACTATTTAGTCAGGATATTGAAAGAAAACCTTTGGGATTTGAAATTAAAACATTGAAAATTAATATTATATTACTAAATTAAAATTAGTAACTTTAATTTTATAAATGATGAACCATAAGCGAATTAAACAAATGAAAATTTTCATAAATCGGTGAATTTTAAAAAAAGGATCCAATAATTGATTGCATTATTAACTGCGTTTAATTGATAAAAAGAGTTTAAACAATTTAAATAAATCAAGATACAAAGGTAGAAATAAATAATAATCCAGTATAAAATGATGAGAAAATAAAAAAATAATAATATGACATAGTTAATTATTTATGCAATAATGGTTGATATGCAAGAAATTTAAAATTAAAAGATTGTATTACGTAAGCGGTTCTGTCTTTAATTGAATGTAATGTCTCAATAACAATTATCCAACTTTTTAATTTAAGCGTCACTATGACTAATATTTAAAAGCAATACATTTTTTATCTGCATGTTTACCTTTTTAATAATAAATTTTAATTTAAAATCCATCAAATTTTGAAAATTGATTTATACAAAAAATTCATTAAGTTTATCTTTGAAAACATATACTATTAAATGAATCAATTTAAAATTTAAGCAAAAGCTTAAAAAGCACTTTGTGATTACCTTATAAGTTTATATATATATATATAGAAAAAGCATCGCACTATGAAAAGCTAAGGCTTCTTCAGAGTCTTATAAAAAGTACTGAGGCTTCAGATTATTAAACTAGATATCTTTAAAATGTAAGTTATTATTAGTTTCAACAAACTGACAATTATTTCTTAATTCTCCGACAGATAGCTTTTGGCAAAATAAAATACAATAAATTACTATAGGCAATATTTACTTTCGAAAAAAAATTTATAAAAAAATTTAAAATAAATTATAAAAACTGTTAGAAATAAATGTATTGTTATATATTTAAACTCCTTAAGGAAGCGTGCGACTTCCTGAGCTGGAGTGAAGCAAATGATGTATCGCCAGAAAAGCAAGTAGTAAAAATTATAATTAAAACTTTTATAGTGGAAAATTAATTAAAAAATATAAAAAATCAAACTGTCAACTGAAGATGTACGTGGACATGAAGTAATTAATATAAGTAGTAGTTCTTATAAAATTTCTTGTTTAAAATTTAATTTTAAATATTGGGTATTAGTTTTATGATTAAAAACTTATTTAAAATTAATTTTGAATAAACTCTGATATTTATTACAATTTTGATATCATACAAAAATTGAACAATATTTCTATTGGTAGATTAATAATCTATTTAAAAAATAAAACCAAAACTTATAAAAATAATAAAATTACCATATTTCTATAATAAATTTCTTAAAGTATAACAAGATCGTAATAAGTATTTTATTAAATGCTAAAAACACAATAAAATAGTAGCATTTATAAAAGAAAAAATGAACGTTAAACAATAGCATCAAACTGCAATAATTTAATAATGAAATAGGTATAATTCCAAACAGAGTAATTAAAACAGAAATATAGAATAAAATATGCAATTAAAAAATAATTTACCAGGATCAACACCACTCCAGCAAGCCATAAATAATACTCAATATTTAAAAATTTTCATAATTTACTTTGTATCAATAATAATGTCAGTGTTTTTCTTTAATCAAAAAAAGTTATAAATAATTAATAGAATTATTAATATAAAATAATTTGGATGCGACAAAAAATATATTTATAACAATAAATTTAATTTTATGCGCGAAATTTTTTTTATAAATATAACTAATTTTCTTTAACAAAAATTTAAACTATCCTAGGAAAAGGAAAAATAATCGCCGACTTGGCATGAGGAGTTGAGTGCTTTATATTTTTATTTGCATTGAAGTAGAAATGCCTTTGCAAGGCATGTATTTAATTAAATTGTTCGAGTAAATAAATATAATTATACACATATTAAAATAAATAAATAATGATAATTACATAATTAATTACTGAAATTATTTTATTAAACCTGTGTGATAAATTAAAATCAAATACTCTTGCTAAAATATTATGAAATAAATTATAATTAATATATTTAAAAAAAATATTAACTTTTTTTTAAATATTTGAATGAAACATAAATTACTGAAAATAAATAGGGTCCAAATGAGCCCAAAACCCAAATAATTATATTTAAAATAAAACCATACACTTACTTTTAAACCAGCAAAATGCCTTAATCTCGCTCGTTCATTAATTCAGAAAATGGCAACAGCTTCTTATAAAACAAAAAAAGTTATATTTTTCATAAGGAACAAAGGAAAAAAGTATTAAAAAAGATTTAGTAAAATTTATAGCATAAGTAAAATTTTATTTTTAGAAAGGAAAATAAAAAATTTTTATTTAAAAAAATAGAATAGAATATAAAAAATATTTAATTATATTTTCCAACAAAAAATTAAAGAATTGGAAAAAAAGCAAAAATATAATCATTAGATAAGACATAAAATATTTAAAGGTTTGATAAATATTAAACAGATTAATGACAAAAAATATTCATACAAATAAAATATTTCCGTTTGAAACGAACTTCTTTTGTAGCTAAGCGATCTGCCAATGCGCTTTATCAATAATCTTGGAAAAAGTCTAAATTTTAATTTTTTAGTTCCAGCAAATATGTTTAATAAAATAAACAAGCAATAATTAATATTCTTGCTAATCAAACAAATTATATATAACATCATTAATTTAAACAATTAAAACAAATTACCGCGAAGATAATACTGATATCTTGAGAAAAATGAAAAAGCAAAAATAAAATGATGGAATATAAAAAAATGTACAAGTAATATACAAAATATTTTGTAACAAGAAAATTCTTAAATAAAATTTTGAAAATTAGGACTTTGCATCAAAAATAAACATAATACAATGATTAGTTTGAAAAATAAAAAATAATGAGTATTTCCTATAGCTGCAAAATATATATTGATTTGATTCACACCCTAAAGAGATAGAAGAAAACCGCAAAAATATTGACTATTAATAAATTTAAAATTAATCATAAATACAAAAATTATAAATTCTGATTTTTTAATAAATAAGTTCAATCATAATAAAATTATAATTTTGGTGTATGCGAAATGATATAATTAAAAGGCCAAAATAAGAGCTTCCTTAGACTCTTACCGTAATTTTGAGTTATTTTTTTGTAATAAAATCCACAACTAACCTAATTACAGTAAAAAAAAGAACCCATTTTACAACAATTATTATACGAAAAAACAAATTCCCAATTTCGAACGAATCAAAGGAAAAATACACGATCGTACAAAACTAGTAAATTAAATATAAAAATTAATAGAAATCAGAATTATAATAACAGTAAATTAAATAATAGCACGAATATATTAATTATTTAGAGATAAAAAAGACTTTTATTAAACAGATTAAATTGAATATAAAATTAAATGAATATTTAAATTGGAATAATAAGCCACTATGCGAATTTAAAATGGAAAAAATCTAAAGCATAATTAATTAAAAAGTAGCAAAATGATAAACAAAAAATAATAAAAAAAATTGTAATAGAATTTAATTTAATTTTATAATTATTAAATCCTTGCTGCCAATTATTTTATGCTAAAATGCATTGTAAAGAAGAGCATTATAGGTAATACTAAGTCTAAAAATGCAGAATTTCACTACATCCTTAGTGTTCAGAATACTTAAAATTTCCAGGAAAACCCAAATGTAAGGGCTACAGTAAAAGTTTCATAATTCTGGAATAAAATTAGTTTATTAAGTTTTATGAGTTTAATTACTTTAATATAACTTTCTCAAATAAATTTTTTAAAGAAAAAATTAATATAAAAATTCCTTAAACGCGTATAAAAAAATTCAACAAAAATTATAGTATTATTTGATTTTTTATCACAAAAAATAAGCCAAAAAATTTTTAATCTAAATTTATTAAAATAACTTAATTTAATATTAACAACGTTATTTAATACAAAAGAATAAAAATAACTATTCATTTAAAAAACAAAAGGGTGAAAATGATTAAAATAAAAACTTTTAAACAAATAGAATTTGAAGAGCCAATTATAATACCGAATCTTCATCAAGAAGATTTTATTTATTTGATAATCTGTATTAAGCACATCCTTCGAATACCTTACTCTAAATCACGAAAACAAAGTAACGATCAGTCCCTTCACATATATACAAATTAATTGTATTTATTTAAAATAATATTCATCAAAACTTAGATCACATTAAACCTTCAAGCAAAAATTTTATATAAAGGAAAAATTTATATAAGTAAATATGGTAATATTTCACGACTAAAAGAATACTTTAAAAAGACGCAAAACTTTTGGATAAAAATAATTTTTAATAAAAAAGGAGAACAATTAAAAACACATTTATTAAATTAAAAAGCAGAAAGAAACCACGAATGAAAAAGCATGCGCAATCGTAAACGAAAGCTGTGGTTCGAACAAAAAAGTTAAACAAGACTAATTTAATTTTGATTTGTAAAACTAAAATATATTTATTTATTTTATGTAAATTAGACACTTAATACATACAAATATGGGAATGTGAAAAACTTAATAAAAAACAAAATGAAAAATTCAGAAATTTATACAAATTTAATCCAAAATAATTTGTAAGCTACATAAAGATAACTGAAAAAACAAATATCACAATTAAAGAAATCTTCAAATAATTAAATTAATAAAACTAAAATTACTAAATATTGTTATTTATCTTATATTTAAATATAATTAAAGACACATTTTTATTTTTCACATCCAAAAGCGAACAAAAAATTCAGGTAAATAATATAATTCATTTTTTTGTTAAATAAAACTATAATTGATAAATTAAAAGCCATTATTCATTGCCGAGAAGAGTCACGCAAATCTTCTGCCGAGAATACCAAAAGAAAGCCATACATTTCAATAAATATAATAATTATTAATTATTTAAAGCCAATTTAATATTTTTTAAATAAAACTTTGAGACATTAAATGGCGGCAACTACTTTGTTTTCTTGACATTGTGACAAAATAAATTTTAGTAAATCAAAGTTTAATTCAAAAAAAACTTTTTATGTAAAGATTTTAATTTTGAATTTTTTTCGTATAAAAAATGTTATTTATCATAATAATAATAATAATAATGTAAAACAATCTTCGGAGCTAAATCGGGATGACTTGACAAGAAAAGAAAAAAGAAAATAATCCACTAAAAATCATCAATAAAGTAAGAAATCGCATTAGAAACCAAATTCAGCAATGAGCTAAAAATGTCACAGGATCGTATTCTTATGGTAAGAATTATAAAAGCATTAATGATAGTTTTGAAAAACATTAGAAATATATTTTAATTTAGACATGATCTGTTAAAATTTTGATCATTAATAACTTAAGAAGTCTATAATAATATTTAAATAAGTTTAGCGGTAAAATACGGTAGCTTAAAGTGACGACACAATTTAAAATGAGCATAGTTGCCATTCGAGAGATCTGATAAATTTAATATCAACTGAAAATGTAAATTCATTTTTTAATTTAAAAAAAGCAGCTAAAAAATTGTGTTTTACGCTATTCAAGCTACGATTGTTTAAAGAATTTTATAACTGATGAAAAATAAAGAGTTATAACGGAAACAATCATTTTTATAATAAATTTTTTTCAATATATAGATAATAAAAATATATTTATACAATTTCTCTGAATTGTAAATAAACAATTAAACGAAATAATAAAAATGAAGATAAACTAATAATTACCTCAAAAAGAAATAATTAAAAAAACTGTGGGTTAAACAGAATAATTGAAAGAAAAGTTCGAAAAAATAAGAATAAACCTTTAAACTTGAAAAAAAATATATATATTGAAAAATTTAATTCAAAGGTATTTAAAAAATCAAAAAAGATGAAGAAAAAGAAATAAAAAGTAAGAAAACGAAATAAAAAGTAAGAAAACGAAATAAAAAGTAACTGTTTTTAACATTTATTAAAACACATGGAATATTTATGAAAGAATATTTTTTTATTAGGCTAATTAATATAATGAATGCGAAAGAAATTTTATAAATAAAATAATATTTAAAATATCAATTTAAACTAAATATTAATTAATTGAACGCATTTTAAAGGCTGATGTTTCTTATGAAAATATATCTACATTTTAAGTATTTGAAAAAAAAATTAATAATAATATATAATATAAAGAACGTGAGAACTAACAAAGGATTTATTTGGGGTCCAAATTAATCACAAGGCAAATGGAGATTATCGAATACTTAGTTTTTGGCGAGGAATTAAATTTGATCCAACAAAAAGGCTTAATATTCTAATAATTTTTTATTCATTACCAAAAGCATGGATTTCTCAGAGGATATGCAGTGCCAGAAAAAACTCTAAAAAATTATTTGAGAGTGAAAAATTTTTAAGTGTGTTAATATTTGAAATTAGATGTTTATTTTTGTTTAATTGTGTGGTCCCTTCTTAATTTTTCTTTAATTGTCTGTCATTGTTGTCTCTCACCTATCGATATTTAGCCATTCCCTTTCCAGCAGAAAATGTTCCCCCTTCATGCGGTCAATTTCATTCAGTTATCAAATGAATATAATTCACCAAGTATGTACGTACTACGTAGTAAAAAAATTTAATAAAAAAGATTTAGTAATAATACTGTCTCATATTTCTGCAAGAATCTTCATAAATGCAATACAATTCCTTTCTTTTAGCTTAATTTAAAGTCATATTTAATGATTTATTTAGTCTATATATGTGATTTCGTTCCTTCTAGATTTGGCCGAAAATGCTTTTGAGTAATGCAAAATGGCTTGACCGCTAATTCAGACGGAATTTTTAAAGAATATTAGCTTATTTTAATATAATAATGCAAAGCGATACATTGAAGCATTTTTATCTTTTCTCATTTAATTTTTTTTTTCTTTTATATTAAATTTATTTGCTTGATTATCTTTCATTTTTTTGAATTATGCTAAATAACTTTGATTATTTTTTTGATAATTTAAATTCAGGATACATCACACGAAAATTCCTTTTTCGTGCAGCGTTTTGCGCCTAAAATTTTTTTAGCTTGTTTTCTATTTATAATATACGAAAATAACATAAAATTAACTAAATTAAATATGTCTTAAATATTTTTTTATCATTTATTTTTTTTAAATATTTCATATATTTTTTTATCTTTTTTTATCTTCGTCTGTTTTATTTAATTAAAACGCCATGATATTTTAAATGTTATGTCAATTTATCTTATTAAATTTTCGCTAGATTAATTAAAATTTTATTATTTATATATTCATTGTTTGCGTTTTTATGATTAAACAAGTGCCTGACAGTGAAAAAATGTTAACTCTTTCTTAAAAACGTTACAATTAAAAGTTTTTTTTTTTTTTTTTTGCTTTTTTATTGAGATATATTAATTTTATAAATGGTGAATTTTAAAAAAAAGGAAATAATTTTGATATTAAGGTTTAAGATAAAAAATTTAAAACAATTTAAAAAAATTTATTTAATAACATTAAAATAATTAAAATTATAATAAAATACTAATTTTTAAAGAATAACGGATAACAATGGAAAATTTCAAGGGAATTTAAAAAAAGGAATAAATAATTAATTCCATTATAAAATTGATAAAAAGAAAACAATTAAATAATAATTAATATTAATTATACAATAAAGGTTAAACCAAAATAAAATAAAAATTTTTCGTAACGGTTCTCAATTGGAATGAATTTCAAAAACAAATAACTTTTAATTTAATCCAAGATAAAATTTAAAAGAAAATTTTTAATTGCATGTTTAATTTTTAATAATAAATTTAATTTAAAAATTTAAATTTAAAAGGATTTATTACAAAAATTCTTTTAATTTTAATTTTAAAACAATTATAACTTTTTAATTTAATCAAAATTTTAAAACAAACTTTTTTACCTTATGTTTATTTTAATAATATTTAATTAAAACATCCAATTTTGAAAATTTTAACTTCTTAAGATCTTTAAAAATTACTATTAAAGAATTAATTTAAACACTGGATTCTTTAAAAAAATGTAAGTTATTATTAGTTTCAACAAACTGACAATTATTTCTTAATTCTCCGACAGATAGCTTTTGGCAAAATAAAATACAATAAATTACTATAGGCAATATTTACTTTCGAAAAAAATTTATAAAAAAATTTAAAATAAATTATAAAAACTGTTAGAAATAAATGTATTGTTATATATTTAAACTCCTTAAGGAAGCGTGCGACTTCCTGAGCTGGAGTGAAGCAAATGATGTATCGCCAGAAAAGCAAGTAGTAAAAATTATAATTAAAACTTTTATAGTGGAAAATTAATTAAAAAAATATAAAAAATCAAACTGTCAACTGAAGATGTACGTGGACATGAAGTAATTAATATAAGTAGTAGTTCTTATAAAATTTCTTGTTTAAAATTTAATTTTAAATATTGGGTATTATTTTTATGATTAAAAACTTATTTAAAATTAATTTTGAATAAACTCTGATATTTATTACAATTTTGATATCATACAAAAATTGACCAATGTTTCTATTGGTAGATGAATAATCGATTTAAAAATAAAACCAAAACTTATAAAAATAATACAATCACCATATTTCTATAATAAATTTATTAAAGTATAATAAGATCGTAATAAGTATTTTATTAAATGCTAAATAACAGAATAAAATAGTAGCATTTATAAAAGAAAAAATGAAGTCAAACAATAGCATCAAACTGCAATAATTTAATAATGAAATAGGTATAATTCCAAACAGAGTAATTAAAACAGAAATATAGAATAAAATATTCAATTAAAAAATAAATTACCAGGATCAACACCACTCCAGCAAGCCATAAATAATACTCAATATTTAAAAATTTTCATAATTTACTTTGTATCAATAATAATGTCAGTGTTTTTCTTTAATCAAAAAAAGTTATAAATAATTAATAGAATTATTAATATAAAATAATTTGGATGCGACAAAAAATATATTTATAACAATAAATTTAATTTTATGCGCGAAATTTTTTTTATAAATATAACTAATTTTCTTTAACAAAAATTTAAACTATCCTAGGAAAAGGAAAAATAATCGCCGACTTGGCATGAGGAGTTGAGTGCTTTATATTTTTATTTGCATTGAAGTAGAAATGCCTTTGCAAGGCATGTATTTAATTAAATTGTTCGAGTAAATAAATATAATTATACACATATTAAAATAAATAAATAATGATAATTACATAATTAATTACTGAAATTATTTTATTAAACCTGTGTGATAAATTAAAATCAAATACTCTTGCTAAAATATTATGAAATAAATTATAATTAATATATTTAAAAAAATATTAACTTTTTTTTAAATATTTGAATGAAACATAAATTACTGAAAATAAATAGGGTCCAAATGAGCCCAAAACCCAAATAATTATATTTAAAATAAAACCATACACTTACTTTTAAACCAGCAAAATGCCTTAATCTCGCTCGTTCATTAATTCAGAAATGGCAACAGCTTCTTATAAAACAAAAAAAGTTATATTTTTCATAAGGAACAAAGGAAAAAAGTATTAAAAAAAGATTTAGTAAAATTTATAGCATAAGTAAAATTTTTTTCTAGAAAGGAAAATAAAAAAATTTAATTTTATTTCAAAAAATAGAATTGAATATAAAAAATAGATAAACATGAGATAAGACTTAAAATATTTAATTGGTTTGATAAATATTAAACATATTAATGTCCAAAAATATACACATAATCGAAATATAAAATAAAAGCTTTTCGTTTGCAAGAACCATTTTTGTAGTTACGAGATCTGCTAATGCGCTTTATCAATTTTCTAGTGAAAAAGTCTAAATTTTAAATATTTTAGTTCCAGCAAATATGTTTAATAAAATAAACAAGAAAAATTAATATTCTTGCTAATCAAACAAATTATATATAACATCAAATTTAAACAATTAAAACAAATTACCGCGAAGATAATACTGATATCTTGAGAAAAATGAAAAAGCAAAAATAAAATGATGGAATATAAAAAAATGTACAAGTAATATACAAATATTTTGTAACAAGAAAATTCTTAAATAAAATTTTGAAAATTAGGACTTTGCATCAAAATAAACATAATACAATGATTAGTTTGAAAAATAAAAAATAATGAGTATTTCCTATAGCTGCAAAATATATATTGATTGATTCACACCCTAAAGAGATAGAAGAAAACCGCAAAAATATTGACTATTAATAATTTAAAATTAATCATAAATACAAAAATTATAAATTCTGATTTTTTAATAATAAGTTCAATCATAATAAAATTATAATTTTGGTGTATGCGAAATGATATAATTAAAAGGCCAAAATAAGAGCTTCCTTAGACTCTTACCGTAATTTTGAGTTATTTTTTTGTAATAAAATCCACAACTAACCTAATTACAGTAAAAAAAAGAACCCATTTTACAACAATTATTATACGAAAAAACAAATTCCCAATTTCGAACGAATCAAAGGAAAAATACACGATCGTACAAAACTAGTAAATTAAATATAAAAATTAATAGAAATCAAGAATTATAATAACAGTAAATTAAATAATAGCACGAATATATTAATTATTTAGAGATAAAAAAGACTTTTATTAAACAGATTAAATTGAATATAAAATTAAATGAATATTTAAATTGGAATAATAAGCCACTATGCGAATTTAAAATGGAAAAAATCTAAAGCATAATTAATTAAAAAGTAGCAAAATGATAAACAAAAATAATAAAAAAAATTGTAATAGAATTTAATTTAATTTTATAATTATTAAATCCTTGCTGCCAATTATTTTATGCTAAAATGCATTGTAAAGAAGAGCATTATAGGTAATACTAAGTCTAAAAATGCAGAATTTCACTACATCCTTAGTGTTCAGAATACTTAAAATTTCCAGGAAAACCCAAATGTAAGGGCTACAGTAAAAGTTTCATAATTCTGGAATAAAATTAGTTTATTAAGTTTTATGAGTTTAATTACTTTAATATAACTTTCTCAAATAAATTTTTTAAAGAAAAAATTAATATAAAAATTCCTTAAACGCGTATAAAAAAATTCAACAAAATTATAGTATTATTTGATTTTTTATCACAAAAAATAAGCCAAAAAATTTTTAATCTAAATTTTAAAATAACTTAATTTAATATTAACAACGTTATTTAATACAAAAGAATAAAATAACTATTCATTTAAAAAACAAAAGGTGAAAATGATTAAAATAAAAACTTTTAAACAAATAGAATTTGAAGAGCCAATTATAATACCGAATCTTCATCAAGAAGATTTTATTTATTTGATAATCTGTATTAAGCACATCCTTCGAATACCTTACTCTAAATCACGAAAACAAAGTAACGATCAGTCCCTTCACATATATACAAATTAATTGTATTTATTTAAAATAATATTCATCAAAACTTAGATCACATTAAACCTTCAAGCAAAAATTTTATATAAAGGAAAAATTTATATAAGTAAATATGGTAATATTTCACGACTAAAAGAATACTTTAAAAAGACGCAAAACTTTTGGATAAAAATAATTTTTAATAAAAAAGGAGAACAATTAAAAACACATTTATTAAATTAAAAAGCAGAAAGAAACCACGAATGAAAAAGCATGCGCAATCGTAAACGAAAGCTGTGGTTCGAACAAAAAAGTTAAACAAGACTAATTTAATTTTGATTTGTAAAACTAAAATATATTTATTTATTTTATGTAAATTAGACACTTAATACATACAAATATGGGAATGTGAAAAACTTAATAAAAAACAAAATGAAAAATTCAGAAATTTAACAAATTTAATCCAAAATAATTTGGTAAGCTACAGAAATATAACTGAAAAAACAATATCACAATTAAGAAATCTTCAAATAATTAAATTAATAAACTAAAATTACTAAATATTGTTATTTATCTTATATTTAAATATAATTAAAGACACATTTTTATTTTTCACATCCAAAAGCGAACAAAAAATTCAGGTAAATAATATAATTCTTTTTTTGTTAAATAAAACTATAATTGATAAATTAAAAGCCATTATGCATTGCCGAGAAGAGTCACGCAAATCTTTCTGCCGAGAATACCAAAAGAAAGCCATACATTTCAATACATATAATAATTATTAATTATTTAAAACCAATTTAATATTTTTAAATAAAACTTTGAGACATTAAATGGCGGCAACTACTTTGTTTGCTGGACCATTGTGACAAAATAAATTTTAGTAAATCAAGTTTAATTCAAACAAACTTTTTATGTAAAGATTTTAATTTTGAATTTTTTTCGTATAAAAAATGTTATTTATCATAATATATAATAATAATGTAAAACAATCTTCGGAGCTAAATCGGGATGACTTGACAAGAAAAGAAAAAAGAAAAATAATCCACTAAAAATCATCAATAAAGTAAGAAATCGCATTAGAAACCAAATTCAGCAATGAGCTAAAAATGTCACAGGATCGTATTCTTATGGTAAGAATTATAAAGCATTAATGATAGTTTTGAAAAACATTAGAAATATATTTTTAATTTAGACATGATCTGTTAAAATTTTGATCATTAATAACTTAAGAAGTCTATAATAATATTTAAATAAGTTTAGCGGTAAAATACGGGTAGCTTAAAGTGACGACACAATTTAAAATGAGCATAGTTGCCATTCGAGAGATCTGATAAATTTAATATCAACTGAAAATGTAAATTCATTTTTTAATTTAAAAAAAAGCAGGCTAAAAAATTGTGTTTTACGCTATTCAAGCTACGATTGTTTAAAGAATTTTATAACTGATGAAAAATAAAGAGTTATAACGGAAACAATCATTTTTATAATAAATTTTTTTCATATATAAGATAATAAAAAATAATATTTATACAATTTCTCTGAATTGTAAATAAACAATTAACGAAATAATAAAAATGAAAGATAAACTAATAATTAACCTCTCAAAAAGAAATAATTAAAAAAAACTGTGGGGTTAAACAGAATAATTGAAAGAAAAGTTCGAAAAAATAAAATAACCTTTAACTTGAAAAAAATATATATATTGAAAAATTTAATTCAAAGGTATTTAAAAAATCAAAAAAGATGAAGAAAAAGAAATAAAAGTAAGAAAACGAAATAAAAAGTAAGAAAACGAAAATAAAAAGAAAAAAGTAACTGTTTTTTAACATTTATTAAAACACATGGAATATTTATGAAAGAATATTTTTTTATTAGGCTAATTAATATAATGAATGCGAAAGAAATTTTATAAATAAAATAATATTTAAAATATCAATTTAAACTAAATATTAATTAATTGAACGCATTTTAAAGGCTGATGTTTCTTATGAAAATATATCTACATTTTAAGTATTTTGAAAAAAAAATTAATAATAATATATAATATAAAGAACGTGAGAACTAACAAAGGATTTTATTTGGGGTCCAAATTAATCACAAGGCAAATGGAGATTATCGAATACTTAGTTTTTGGCGAGGAATTAAATTTGATCCAACAAAAAGGCTTAAATATTCTAATAATTTTTTATTCATTACCAAAAGCATGGATTTCTCAGAGGATATGCAGTGCCAGAAAAAACTCTAAAAAATTATTTGAGAGTGAAAAATTTTTAAGTGTGTTAATATTTGAAATTAGATGTTTATTTTGTTTAATTGTGTGGTCCCTTCTTAATTTTTCTTTAATTGTCTGTCATTGTTGTCTCTCACCTATCGATATTTAGCCATTCCCTTTCCAGCAGAAAATGTTCCCCTTCATGCGGTCAATTTCATTCAGTTATCAAATGAATATAATTCACCAAGTATGTACGTCTACGTAGTAAACAAAATTTAATAAAAAAGATTTAGTAATAATACGGTCTCATATTTCTGCAAGAATCTTCATAAATGCAATACAATTCCTTTCTTTAGCTTAATTTAAAGTCATATGTAATGATTTATTTAGTCTATATATGTGATTTCGTTCCTTCTAGATTTGGCCGAGAATGCTTTTGAGTAATGCAAAATGGCTTGACCGCTATTCAGACGAAATTTTAAAGAATATTAGCTTATTTTAATATAATAATGCAAGCGATACATTGAAGCATTTTTATCTTTCTCATTTAATTTTTTTTTCTTTATATTATCTTTCATTTCTTTTATTTTTTGTGCGTATTTAAAAATTCTTTTTAGAAATATTTTTAAGTTTAATTATGCTAAATAACTTTGATTATTTTTTTGATAATTTAAATCAGGATACATCACACGAAAATTCCTTTTTCGTGCAGCGTTTTGCGCCTAAATTTTTTTAGCTTGTTTCTATTTATAATATACGAAATAACATAAAATTAACTAAATTAATTATGTCTTAAATATTTTTTTTATCATTTATTTTTTTTAATTTCATATCTTTTTTTATCTTCGTCTGTTTTATTTAATTAAAATGCCATGATATTTTTATAGTAAATGTTATGTCAATTTATCTTATTAAATTTTCGCTAATTAACATAAAATTTTATTATTTATATATTCATTGTTTGTTTATTATGAAGGCAATGGACCTTAAAAGTTAGCTAATTTTCAGAAAAAATTATGGATAAAAGATTTCTTTTTTTTTCTTCTTTTAATTATTAGTGAATGGGTTTCCTATATAAAATGAAATTCTTTAAATTGTTCGTTATACTTTTTCGCTTATAAGTGAACAAATTTTAGCAAAAATTTTGTGCGTTTTTATGATTAGACAAGTGACTGACAGTGATAAATGTTAGCTCTTTCTTAAAAACGTTACAATTAAAAGTTTTTTTTTGCTTTTTTATTGAGATATATTAATTTTAGGTCGATTTTGGATATATTTTTGGAAATTTATGGGATCGATTCTTTACTTTTCTTTTTTGTGCGTATTTAAGAAATTCTTTTTAGAAAATTTTTTAAGCTTGAATTAAATAACTTTGATGCATTTTTTGTAAATCAGGATACCTCACACGAACATTCCTTTTTTGTGCAGCGTTTTGAGTATATCTTATTAAAATCTTCTCTAGATTAACTAAAAATTTTAATTATTTATTCATTTTTGTTTATTATGGTGGCAATGGACATTTTGAACTATTTTATATTCAATAGCTTCAAAATTGGATAATTTTCAAATTGATTTTAATCCTTATATGAATAATAATTATCCCATGTTATGCCTTCTTTTATGAAAGTGTTTAATTTTTACAATAATTTAAATAAAACTTTTTATTGAAATTTATGTTTTCTACATTCATAAAATAACAGTAATAAATTTTAATTGCAATCATAGCTCTTTTTAATAGTTAACACTTATAATTTCGTGTAAAAATAATTACTTTTACAAAAATCAGGAATTTCGAGTGAAAGAAATATAAAATGTGAATTTCACTAAGAAATATGAATTTTTCAAAATTTAATTATTTTTAGTTTAAATTTTAGGATACCTTATATATAATTCAATTTTCATTATTTTAAATCAGCTTTTAATGAAGTTAATGAGTAATGTTTTGTTGTACAAGTTAAACTGTTTTTTTTCAACAAAACTACAATTATTCGGTATTTATATTTATAACAATTTGAAGCCTTTTTTTCTCTATTGAATGGATTTTCGTATTAGAATATTTATCCTAAAAAAGAAATTGAGCGACTCTTTTTGTTGCTATTGTTATAATCTAAATTTCTCAGTTTACTTTTATTT
>SIJG01000094.1:563051-574861 GCA_023374025.1 Heterodera schachtii | reverse complement strand
GTTCTCGGTTCTTGAATTTTTGTTAAAAATTTCCGGTGATTTTTGAAATAGAGAAATATTTAAAAAAAATTTTCTGTTTAAAGTTGTTATTAGCTTTATATTTTGAAAATATAAAATTTATAAATTAATTGCTTTATTTGTTTTTATTTCACATTAACTTATTTTTAAAATACTTGCTTTTTATTGGATTTATTCACATGACGTGTTAGACTTGGTTTAGTAAATCTGCTATGCTTAAAGTTTCATAGCATTTTTAAAAGATACATTTTGGTTAAAAAAAAATTATTTTTGAATGGTTCGTAAGACAGAATAAAATGTTTTAATTTTTATTCATAATTTTTTATTCGGATTGTTTTTACATTTGAGTGATTTCTTATACATTAGACATTTTTTCAAATGATTAATTTAATTGTTTTCAATCCAATAATTTCTTTTAAATTATTTTTGGTTTCTTTAGAGAGAAGATGACTGAAAATCCGTTTCACGTACACCTCGGACGAGTGCAAACCGCATCCGGCAGGGGACAGAAGCATTATAATATGAAAATTAATTTTTATTAATTCGATAGTCCTTTTTATTCGTGTATATGTTCTTATTTTTTTGTTTTAAATTTAAATTTTTCCCTTTCATTTATATTCTTTAAGATTCAATTTTGCTCCATAAATTCACCTTTTAGATTAAAAAGTTCGGACCTAAATAAAATTTAGTTTTACATTAATTAAAGTGCTTATTAATTCTTTATTTCTCCCACTAAAATTTTTAATTATATTCAATTATTTTTTAAGTAAATAATAATTTTTACTCTGTTCAATTTCGGGATTTTGAATTTTTATATTTTAGCAATAGGTCGTAATTTTATTGATGATTGAATTTTTTAATAGATAATTAATTTAAAAAATTGATTAAATAAACAATTCTAAAATAGAAAGCTGTTTTTGAAATTTTATCAGTTTATAAGGTATTCTATCATAGTTAAATAAATTTTTGTTCGTTTTTAATTGGTTGTCTTTCTCGATGCTCAGAGTTCCATTGGGAAATACTTATAAATGTTCCCATCGCGTGCAATTTTAATATTTTTTTTTGTAACAAAAATAAAGGAAATGTATTTATTTTTTAAGTTGAAAATTTTGTAAATTTTCGTAAAATTAGTATTTTGTAAAAAAAAATTCAGGAATAGGAATTTCAGAGGCCCAAAAATTTTTCAGGTATCGGTATTCCGACAATAAAATGTCGGAAAAGGTAATTTTTGAATTTACTATATTTTAAATTTCTTAATCAAAATTAAATGTTGATAGGTGTAATTCAAAAAGATCGTATTGCTTAAAAAAATTATTAAATTAAAGCTTTTAGTCAAAAAATGAAAAAATTTAAAGCATTTTAAGTCATTTTGAAAATCGGTAAGAGGGGGTGGCGGTCTATGAAGTGCTGCAAAAAAATTTAAATTTTTCATTATATTTCAAACGTATTTTTAAATTGTTTATGATTTTCATAATGGATATTTTCAACCACATTTTGGCTTATTTATTAATTATTTGGTTACCCAAGAATTTCCTAAATGATATAAAAAAAATTATGTAATAACTTTTCAAATATTATTTTCGCTTTTTACCGTCGCTCACTTTTTCTTTTAGCATAAGATAATTTTCTTTATATCAATACTCATGCTAAATTTTTAATAATTAGCTTCTGCAAATTAATTTTTTGCCTCACGTCTCTCGATTCCGGGAGATGGTAGAAAGCCTACAAAGAAAAAACTTCAATATTGTAATCTTTTTTTTTGGTATTGTATTTGGGTCCTTTTATTCATGTGTTAAATGTTTTGCTGGCTCATCTGTGTGTTTTCACCATTGCCGGCAATGTATATAAGAATAGAATTTACAAAAATATTTAAAATTATTTTTAAATAAAATTTTAAATATATTTATCAAATACATTTTTTAAACCTAATCATAAAAGATAGCCATTTATATTTAGCCAATTCTTTTTACTTTTTCAGACAATTCTTTTCTGAGATTCTCAATTCTTTTGATTATACCGATATTGTTCTTATGGTTGTCGCGTTTCATCTTCATTCATTCGATACTCAGATATGTATTATGATTTCTGAAATTTCGACATTTTTTAAAAATTTTGGAAAGCATAAATCGGAAATAAGATTTCAAAAATTTTTCAAAATCTAAATTGGAATTCCTGCCCCGAAAATGCCGGAAATTGGCTCGGAAATCGATTCGTGCCATCCCTGGTTTTGCAAGAAGAAGTAACAATTTAAACTTTTAGGTTTTGTGTTTTTGTTATTTCACTGCTGCCATATGTGCCGGCAAAAAATGCGGAAATTAACAGAAATTGAGAAAAAGTGTTTGCAGAAGTTATTTTTGTAACTAAATTGACAATTTCTATAAAAATTATGGTTTGTTTCATAAATAACTGTTGAAATCTATTGTATTTTAATATAAAACTATTAATTGTCATAATTTTGTAAATATTATTTTTGTATCTTTTGTTTTTTATTGTTATTTTTCTTTATAATTTGATTTTGGGTTTAATTTTTTATAGAATTTTTAAAAATTAGACTTTCTGCAATTTTGGTTTGTTTAAATTGTTTATGTTTAATTCCATAAAATTTTAATTTAATTAAATTTATATTTTTTCAAATAAAGATATTTTTTAGAAAATTTTTTTAATTTTTTGTTCATTTACTCAAAATATAGATTTCCTTTGTTATAATTTTTTATATTTTTAAATTATTATTAAATTATTTCAATATTTTTGTTTACTTTTATTTTTAAAATATTTCTTAAATATATTACTTCTGATTTTTTTTTAAAATATAATTCTCCTAATGAATTACGATAAGAAATTTTATATTTGTAACTATGTTATACTTTTAATTTTATTTTTACTCTTAATGGATTTATCTAAATCCAATTAATACAGTGCCTTTGCTATTGAAAATAATTTTACTAAGCCTATTTTAATTTTCAAGATTTTATTCAATTTACCTTGCTAAAGAATTTTTGATCAATTTAATTCGAAAATATTTAATAAATTTTTTAATTTTGGTAATTATTAGTAAATAAAATTCATCAAATTTTTTCAATAATTTTATTTTCAAAATTCGGATTAAAACATTCACAAATTTTATCTAGAGTCAATAACTTATTTTACAAATCAAAAAATTTTCAATAATTTTTTTTTTGAAAATTAAAGCTCAAACATTCACAAATTTTTTGTAAATTTTTTCGCAACTAATAATTAAACCAATATGTGTGTTTCTGGGGTTTCTGATCACGTGGGTCATCCATTTCGATGAATTTTGAACCACTGACCCAAACGGAAACCAAAAATTCACTTTTACCGAAATTCACTTATTGCCCAAAACCGATTTAAATGCACTAATTGGTAGAATTTTTACCGGATTCGTGATCAGCGACCCCGGAAATCTATATGCACATTGGTATGTTTTTTGCTTAAAAAGTGAACATATAATCGGTTATTGCCTAGAAATCCCTGGTTAATTGAGGACCTAAAAGTTTTGTAATATTGGTGAACAAAAATTTCAAAAATATTATTCAATAAATAAAGCAATTTAAAGCAAAAATTGCCAGATTATTCTCTTTATTAGCCCAACTTTTCAAAAATTATAAATTATTTAGTTTTTTCTCCTTTTGCATCACAATGTTATGGCCTAGGTTTTTCAGGCCTTGCTAAAACCACTCACATTCAGGAAACATTACTCAGCCCCAAATTTTTTAATTGTCTAAAACAAAGATTTCCCTTAAGGTTAGCCGACTTTTGCGCCGCGGACATTTGCGCCGCACCATTTGCGCCGCGACACTTGCGCCGCTCAGCAAAAAAGACAATTGCGCCGCGGACATTTGCGCCGTGCCATTTGCGCCGCGACACTTGCGCCGCCTAACAAAAACGACATTTGCGCCGCGAAATTTGCGCCGCTCATCAAAAATTTTATAAGATTGACCCAACTGTTTTTCTAAATTAGAATCGATTGATATTAAATCAAAAATCGCGAAATAGGGGCGAAAAATTAAAATCTGTGCTTTTTTAAAAATTAAAATCGATGTAAAAAACTTTTTAACAATCTTAATGACAAAATACAAACATAAAATTAATAGTTTTTGAATAAAAAGCTAAAAACATTTGTTTTTCTTACAGAAAAGATAGGGGCGTAAATGAAAATTTTCATTTTAAAAATATGTTTCGTCTTTTCTCATTGAATTAAAAGCCGCAGAAAAAAATAACTAAAAACCAAAAATCCCCCCTCCCTACTCATCAATTCCAACTATTTTTTGAGCTGTGGGCGGTCAAAATCCGTGAGTAGGACTAATTAAAACAGTGTCAGTCTGTTTTAGTTGTTATGCTTCTTCATTTTTCATATCTTTGATGAACCTATCAATGTTAAGATTTTTAATGATTAAAAATAACAAAATTAATGTCTATCTTTAAGACTAGTGATTTTTGAAAATTTTCAATTCGTTATTTTAGTTGTTGGTTTTTTGTGTAAATCTTATTGATATTAGTAAAATTGAAATGACAATAGGCGTAAATGTCTATTTTGACTGCGCGGCGTAAATGTCCATTTTTGCTAGGCGGCGCAAATGTCGCGGCGCAAATGGCGCGGCGCAAATACCCGCGGCGCAACTATCTGCGGCGCAAATGACGCGGCGCAAGTGTCGACTTTGCTGAGCGGCGCAAATGTCCATTTTTGCTGTGCGGCGCAAATGGCGCGGCGCAAATGTCGCATCACCTCCCTTAAAAATCAAAGAAAGAAGAGTAATTTAGAGCGATTAGAAATTTCCTAATTGTGGCGTCACAGATGAGCAGACCAATGCAGTGGCTCAATCGTTCGTCATCAATTTCTTTTTCTTAATAATTAATTTCATTTTTAATTTTTTGCATTTAAATTTTACTTTTTATTTTCTTAACAAAAATTAATAATTTTTAAATTTCTGTTTTTTAAAACATTGAAAAAAGTGAAATTTGGAGTAAAATTTAAATGCTTAAAATTAATTGAAATTTATTATTAGAAAAATAAATTATAAAATTATTTTTTGTCCTCATCTAATTGAAATTATTTCTATGCTATAAATTACTTTTTCTTGTGATTTATTGTTTTGTTTTTAGAATTAAAAAGGTGATGCGACAGTTGCGGCCGCGCCATTTGAGCCGCACAGCAAAAATGGACATTTGCGCCGCTCAGCAAGAGTCGACACTTGCGCCGCGTCATTTGCGCCGCAGACAGTTGCGCCGAGGATATTTGCGCCGTTCCATTTGCGCCGCGACCTTTGCGCCGCCTAGCAAAAATGGACATTTGCGCCGCGCAGTCAAAAATATTATTTCATTTCAATTTCACTAATATCAATATGATTTACACTAAAAAACAACAACAAAAATAACGAATTCAAAATTTCAAAAAATCACTAGTCTTAAAGATAGACATTAAATTTTTTCATTTTAATAATTAAAAATCTTAACATTGATTAGGTTCATCAAAGATATGAAGAAGCATAACAACTAAAATAGACTGACACTGTTTTAATTAGTCCTACTCACGGATTTTTGACCGCCCACAGCTCAAAAAATAGTTGGAATTGATGAATAGGGAGAGGGGATTTTTAGGTCTTTAGTTATTTTTTCTGCGGCTTTTAATTCAATGAGAAAAGACGAAACATATTTTTAAAATGAAAATTCTTCTTTTAACGCCCCTATGTTTTCTGTAAGAAAAACAAGTTTTTTTTGCTTTTTATTCAACAAAGATGAATTTGTGTTTCTATTTTGTCATTAAGATTGTTAAAAAGTTTTTTACATCGATTTTAATTTTTAAAAAAACACAGATTTTAATTTTTCGCCCCTATTTCGCGATTTTTGATTGAATAGGAATTGTTTCTAATTTAGAAAACATTGTTGTGTCAATCTTATAAAATTTTTAATGAGCGGCGCAAATTTCGCGGCGCAAATGTCGTTTTTGTTAGGCGACGCAAGTGTCGCGGCGCTAATGGCACGGCGCAAATGTCCGCGGCGCAATTGTCTTTTTTGCTGAGCGGCGCAAGTGTCGCGGCGCAAATGGTGCGGCGCAAATGTCCGCGGCGCAAAAGTCGGCTAACCATTTAAATTTTGTTTTATTAAAATTAAATTATTTTATAAAATGTTTTGATATTTTTGTTAGTTTCAAATAGTAATTGAATAATTAGATTTAAATCTACCCTCGCTCAGATTAGTAATGGTGCTGTGAAAGCAGAAAATCGGTTTTTTAATATTCTTTTTCGCATAATTTGTAGACATAGCCCCATTCCTGTCCCTTCTCTTTTCTCAACAAAAAAATTAAATGCATGCATAATAGAAAAATAGTGAAGCCTTTTTAAATCTTCAAATATATTAAATTAAATGAAATGCTTGAGTTTTATTATAAAATTATATTTAAATTATAAAATGGAAAAATGCCGAATGCAACAAAAATACGACTACAGCAATATGGACGGAATCAACTCGTTTTGACTAAATTGTTTTGCATCCTTGGCTATTTAAAGTTTTATAATGATTTAATTCATTTTCGCATCTTAATGAAACATAAATATTTTTTATTTTTATTCTTATATTATTCAATTTTATAGAATTAAATTATTATTTTTTCCAATAAAAACTTTTAAACTTTAAGCTGTATACCAATAACTTCAACAGTCGAAATAAATGTTAAATTCTCTTTGTAAGATCATAATGATTAAATTTGACACAGTCATTATATTATTTTCTTTCATTCTAATTGTTCTTTATCAGATATGATTATAGATGTACATTTTTTTAATTACCGGTTATAAAAAATTTATTTTGATAAATTGAATTTATTAGGAAAATTTATTTTTATCAATTTAAATTATTTCATAATGTCTAATTCATTGTTTATTCCGAATTCAGCACACCGGATGAGGGCATTCAGATTATTTTCATAAAACATGGATATTCAAATTAGACAAGTTCAAAATTTTTAAATTTATTTCTCATTTATAATCATGTCTTAAATATTCTTATCAATTATAAATTATATACTTATTATTATGTTTTCATCATATTTTTCTCAATGGACTACAATTTTTTATTCTTCTTTATTTCTGTCGAGATGTCAAAAGATACATTAAGATAATATTAATTTTTTTACAATTTATTTGAAATCCATGCCACCTTTTTAATGCTTTAAAGTTTATTTTTTTATCTTGCGATGCTAACCACAATTCCAACACATATCTGGATCATGTTTTTTTTATAGTTTATTAATATTTTTACATTAGAAAAATGTTCATGGATTCAAAGCAATTTTACTTAAAAATTAATATTTACTTTTGTAATATAGTCATTTTTTCATATTAAAATATTTTTTAAACATGTCGTCGAATATCTTAATGATTTGCTTTGACTTTCAGAATTCTGTCATAAATTTATTTTATAATTTAATGACAGTAATTTCTTTCGATGTAAGATAGCGATGATGCATTTAAGGGGCGCAAGTCCAGTAGTCATCGTGATTTTCTAAAAGAAAAGATTCTAAAACCGATGCAATTTGTTTTATTAATAAAAATCTAAAAATCGATTTTTATAATTTCGTAAAATTTGTCAAAAATTCGAAAATTATAAGCCGATTCCATCCTTGGTAAAAATACAAAATGATTGCTTTTAAATAAATAAATTATTTTTTATTAGTTCTGTTTGTTTTCTTTGAAATTATATTTGTGCATTCTCATTCTATGCTAGTAAATTAATATTTTTAAATCTATTTTTTATATTGAAATTTTTGACAAAACATTTGTTAATATTTTTATCATATTATGTATTGGATTAATTATTTAAATTTCAACAATTTAAGGAATTTTTGTTTATATTAATTAGCTATTTTTATAGGCATAATGTCATTTTAATACATTTAACTACCTTTAAAGGGTAAAAATATCAGTCCTTGAAACCAGCGTCAAGCTTTAAATTTTTAAAAAATTTTATAAAATTTCATTCATCCTTTCTTTCTTGTTCTTCCACCGTATTTTTTTGTCGGAGAAATAATGCGAGTATTGTCAAAGATTGTGTATGTCCAATTGAAATAATTTTGTTTATTTAATCTATACATATTTTACGTAATATTTTCTTATATTTATATATGCTTCGAGAGAGGAATATTTTTTATTTATTATCTGTTATTAATATTTAGGTTATTTTTAATAGCTCATGAATTTTACTTCTACAACCTTTATGTTACGTTTTTCTTAATTTAGATAGTAAAGGGTTTGGTTTTGATTTCTAATAAATTGGTATGTTCAGTATATTCATTAATTTGAGTTTTACTAGGAATAAAGTTCAGATTTCTCACTTTTCAATAAACTCTGCCGTTTTCATTTTACCGCAAATTGAAGTATACACTTGAAAACCCACAGAATTGTAGGGATTCTGAGAGATGGTTTGCTTTTATGAGTTTAAAACTTATTTAATTTATTCTTTCGACTAAGAGGTCAGTGTGAAATTATTCTATTAATTTAGGTTTTTATTTATTTTTTTTTATCCCTTATTTTCTAATTGATAATGATATTATTTTTAGACGAAATTATAAATAAAAGAGAATTGTATGGTTAATTTAAATCTGAATAGTTCTAGTTTCACACCACTGGTGTAAAATACCGTAGGCTTAAACCGTTTGTGTTTGCTTTGGTGAAGAACACATATATTTTGATTATTGCTATATTCGTAGTCAAGGGTATGTATTTTCATTTGTAATTTCCAAATCTAAATAGATTTGGTTTTTAAGTTTCTTTTTAAATGCAAAGAATTTAATCAATTTTTTAATTTATTCATTTTTTGGAATTAAAGCATAAATGTCTAACATAAATATACAAATGAGATTTTTTGAATTTTAATTTTTGTAACAAATATCAAACTTATTTTTAAAAATTCTTAATGCAATTTTAAACTTTAGTCATTCATTTTTCCACCCAATTATCTTCAAGAAGATGGGAGACTGATGTTTATTTTTAATGCTTCATTAATGAATATTTAATTTTTTATATTATTTTTTTTAATATTTAGCTAGGCTCCTATTATTTATTTATTTGTTTGTTCCAATTAATTATCAGTTTAATCAATTAATTTTTTTAAGTTTTTTACTGTTGCTTTTTGTGATTCATCCTTTTGCTATATTATGCTTTCTAATCTTGTGATGTGCTTCGTATTTGAATAAATGAACATTGAGCATATTAAAAGTTTCAAATATTTTTTGTTTACTCTTTGTCGTGTGATTTTTTGCTGTATGATTTCAATGAATAAAACCGAAATCATTTAATATTAAAATTTCTTTAGAATGTTCTCCTTAAATATAATGGAATATAAAAAATAAATATTTCTTATTTATTAAATAATAAATATTTCTTATTTCATCTTTTATTGTTGCCGTATTTTTCTCAAATTAATAAAAATGTCTTTTTATTCCACCAATAAATTTAAATTTTTTGTTTTCATTTACTTACTTTTGTTAATTTTATTTCGATATGATTTATTGAATAATTTTTCTGTTGGATATGTAGAAAGACCAAATATTTAAAGAAGAATTATATTTTATAAATCATTCCTTTTTCTTTCATTCTACATTTTTCTTGTTTTCATTTTTGCATGAATATAAATTTTTATTATTAATTTCAAACTTATACACGAATTTTTTATTTAACGCTACTAGTTCATTTTGAATACGATAAATATTTTTATAAATTTAAAGTCGTAATTTTTAAAATTCTTAATGGTTTTACAAATGTACCTCATGAAGAACAAATCTAAGAACTCTCATATTTATTTTGCTAGGCATATTTTTTCTTGTTTTTATAAATTTTATAAATATTTATACTTGAGTTTTCTTTTGGATATCGTTGGGTTTTTACGTATATAACTTTTACATTTGAAATTTTATAAGATATGATTTTTTAATATAATAAAGTTGATTAATTAAATAATCAACCAAACAATTAATTTCCACGAATCGAATTGTTTTTCTCACGAAATAGAAGTGACGTATGATTTTGATGTCCCATTTTTCTTAATAAGAGAAATAATTGATTAAATACTGAATTATTTTTCAGTTTGTTTATGTTTTTTATTTATTAAAAATTCTTATTCAATTCATAAGATAATTATCTTATATAATTCAATAAATATTTGCTTTGATATCATTTTTCAATGAGTTAGTAGCCTGTTGTTATTTGTATTTATGTATTCATATGTTATATTTATATATGTATTAGATATTTTATTTATGCTATATCTATATAGTTTTTAACCGATTTCCTCTTAATAATGATTTGTTCAATATTTGATATAATAATATATATCTTTGATTTAAGTATATAATTTTATTGGTAATTATTCATTCTTTGAATTCATTTCTATTTCTTTTCGTTTATCCCATTATTTAAAAAATAATACATTGACAAATTTCTTAATTTCTTGCTGGTTTATATATTCTTTTATAGAGCAAACCAACGGAACCCGTAGTACCATTGCTTTGGCACATCTTTACAATTTAGAATATTATTCATTTGTTAAAATTTATTTTGTTTATATTTGAGGTATCGGATTGTCAACATTATTTGTATTTTGAAAGACTGATTATACCAATAAAATATTTCATGTTCAGATATATTTTTTAAATATTAATCTCATGTCGAGGAATAACAAACTTCGTAGCATAAAGCCCAGCTTTCTTTTTAATTTTAAGAGCTAAATATTTTAATTTACAAGATTTTCTTTTTCTTCCAATTCCCGATTACTCTATATTCTTTCATCACCACGTCATTTTGACACATTAATTTACATTTAAATAATTTAAAATTTATTAGTTTTTTTATTTGGTTTTATCTTGCAAGCCATCGGCTGTTATATTTACAATTGCTGTGATATGCAGAAATATACCCAATATTTCATTTAAAATATATTTCAAAAAATAACTTGGATTGTTTTAGTTTCATTAAATTGAATTATGAATAAATAAATTCGTTAATTAATAATATTTTTAATATTAATTTATGTCTATGACAGACAAAAATTCAATTAGGAAAATTTAATAATTCCGACTTGAAAAGCATAATTTATGATTAGAGTTATTCAATTTTAATGTAATATTTAAATTATTCACTTGTACAAGCTTAAGGAGAGTTAGATTAGTGCTGTATGCTTATACGAAGTAATTAAAGATTTTAAAATGTTTTTTCTTCGATATATTTATCGAATAAATTTATAATTTTTCATTTATTATAAATGCTTGATAAAGTTTTCATGCTTCATAATAGATAATCTAAGTTAGATAATATAAGTTTTCCTACTCCTCCTCCCGCTGTCTCATTTTGTAGATGTTCTTCTTGGTAAAAATTTTGAAATGATTAATCATTAATACTTTGTGAAATATAATATAAATAAATCCGTTAATTTTGTAATTCTTGTTTATAAATAGTTTTTAATATTATTCGATGAACATTTAACGTATTCACAAACAAATGGTGTTCGGCACAGGAATTTAGTGAACTGTCTGATTTCTTCTACTTTTAAAAATCTTTTATTTTTCATACTATCAATTTAAATTTTATTGTTAACTATTTCTCGAAAAAATATTAAATTCATAATATTTTAACTACTTTGATTTATTGTATCTTTAATATAATTAGAAAATGGATTTATCAGTTTAATTTATAGTCACATTCTTTTTATTTTCCTCCAATTATATTGCTTTTATTTGAGCATTAAGTATTCATATTTTAAATGCAATTAATATATGGTGTGTA
>SIJG01000094.1:533296-558245 GCA_023374025.1 Heterodera schachtii | reverse complement strand
TTTTCATAAGCAACACCATTCTCATTTATTCATCGCTTCATTCTTCGCAAAATCAAGCATAAAAAAGAAATAATAAAGAGACGTTCCCGCTTTATGACGCGGCTTCCTCCTTCGGCCTTCCAGTCCAACCATCTGCGGAAATGTGTTCATTTTTGCTTGAACAACTCTTGCGGAGTTGGAGAAAGACAACCGGGATTCGCTAACGGTTACAAATTAGGAAAATTAAAGTTTCCGTAGAATAATATAGAATTGAAGAGAGAGAGAGAGTAGAGCGATGTTAGCATAGTTAATTTATTTTAGATTAAATGAAAACAATACAAAATCTTTTAAAGAGGTATTAATTGATTTTTTTAAAAATATAAACTATCTATATCAATTTATTAAGCTCATATGCTTCAGGGTTCAGAATGCACAATAAGATTATCTTTAAGAAAAATTAAAAAAATAAATGAAATTTTAGTCCCTATTTCTTAAAAGATTTACCACAAATAATTTCAAATTTTTTGTGTTAATGACTTAAAAATGAAAAAATGCTAGCCTCTTAATGGTCAATTTTCCGGAATTAAACAAATATATTTTCAAAACTTTTTTCTTATATGGAATAATTTTGATTTTGCAATTAAAAAAAGTCGAAGGTCTCGTTTCTATTGTGTTCATGGGCAACTGTGTTGGTGCTGCTCCCGCTCGCGGACATTGACGCAGAGGGCGCCAAATCGGAAGCAGCCGCCCGCTCCGCAATGCCAAGCTTCAGTTTGCCGCTCGCCTCTAACACTTCGGCGGAATGGTTAGCGAAATAGTCTTCACTGTGGTGTTTGCTTTAGCTAAAAAATGAAGAAATATTTGTCAAGAGTCACTTCTTTTAATTAGACTTAATAATTCATCATGATTAGGGAAGTTATATTTAATTCCATCAATAATTACTACTTTGCAGATTATCAATAGATTGTTAATGAAATGATTTTTCGGTTCTTTCTCGTCAATTTCATAGTCAGATTTAATGGAAGGGGCAATTAAAAATAACATTAAAACTTTTATTTATTTATTATGCATAAGTCATTTAATGTAGAAATTTATGTAAATTTATTATTTGCTAAATGAGAATTGCTTAACGATCATTCGATCAGTAATTATTATTCAAAAAGTGGATGTATAGTCAACAAGAATAATTATTTTTATTAAATAAATAATACAATTTTAATTTATATTAATTTATAATGAAAATTATTTAAAAAGTAAAAAATATTTCCTTGATTTTTTATAAATTTGTAGAATTAAAAAATGCAAACTTATTATTATTTTTAATTTTTTTTCGTGCTTCTTTGCTTACAAAATTGAACGGAACAATTCAGACGACGAAGAAGATTATTGGCCTAACGAAAGTGTAGAAAGCTACATCGATGACACTGACAATGTGGTGAAGTGAGTTAATTTTTTCGTAGCAGGACGGTTCGGTGCCAGAAAAGAGAGGAGAGAGAGAATGAAAGATAATAGTAAAAAAAGAGAGAGACAAAGTGATAAGGAGAAAGAGCGAGAGGGTGAAATAAGGAAAGAGAGAGAGAGGGAAAGAGAAAAGAGAGAGTAGGGAAAAAAGAGAGAGAGATAAAATGGAAAAAGAGCGAGAGTGAAACAGAGAGTGAGAAGGAGAGAGAGCGAGAGGGAGAGAGAGATAACAGAGAGAGAGACGGAAAGAGTGAAAGGGAGAATGCGAAAAAAGAGTTCTTTCATTCTCCTTTCTCTCTTTTTCTCTCTCTCTGTTTTCTCTCTCTCCGCTCACTCTCTCTTCTTTCTCTCTCTTCTCACTCCCATTCTCTCACCTCTCTCTCAGCTCTCTCTCTCATTCTCTCTCCCCTTCTCTCTTTCTCTCTCTCACATCGCTCTCTCTCACTCTCTCTATTTTTTTCTTTCTCTCCCTTCGCTTTCTCTTTCTCTCTCTCTCTCCCATACTCTCACTTCTCTTTCTCTCTGCTCTCTCTCTCCCAACCTCTCACTTCCTCTCTCTCTCTCTCTCTTTTCTCTCTCTGCTCACTTTCTCTTCTCTCTACTCTCCTTTTCTCTCTCTCTCTGTTTTCTCTCTCTCCCTTCTCTCTCTCTGCCCTCTCTCTCTCTCCCATCCTCTCACTTTCTCTCTCTCTCTCTTCGCTCTACCTCACTGATTATCTCTTTTTCTCCCTCTTCTCTTTCCCATTCTCTCACCTCTCTGCAGCTCTCTCTCTGCTCTCTCTCATTATCTCTGAAACCGGTTTAATCTTAGAATGCTTTTAAACCAATAAATTTTTTAGTTTACTGGAAAACGTAAAAGAGAAATTACGTTACATCAATTTTATTCCAATGACGCCAGCACCTCCACCGATGGGGGGGGGCGTCAAAAATTTTGTAGTTTTGGGTGCACACAAATTCCGCTGCACGTTAGCTCGGATCGTGCAACCTCTCTTTCCAAGGACGGGTATACCATTTACAAGGACATAAGGGAAAAGTTCCATTAAATTCAAGGACATTTAAAAATTTTGTATGTGCAATGAAAATGATTAAATTTTACCCAAATGGTTATATTTTTCGCCGGAATGAAGTTTTGATTAATTTTGGTGACCATATTTTACTTTTCACAACACTTCTTGCTTTATATCTTGCAATTTAAGAAGAATTTTTTTACCGTTGGAGTTATGGTTGCCATTTCCATTCTCATTGGAATTATTATGTTTCTGATATAAAAAAAAGAAACACCAACGGCACGCATACCGAAGCTCCAGCAGATGAATTTGAAATGGAAACTTTAGTCTGATTTAAAGGGATACCAATTTTTCGACATATTTTACTTGATGAAAATATACAAATAAAGCGAAACCAAATTGAAAATATAGTGAATAAATAATTTTATAAAATAAATAGGGAAATGAATTGTCAAAATTAAAATTAAAAAATGAAATTTTGCGATTTTTGAATAAGGTCCCGTCTGAACCATTTCCGTCTTGGTACTTAAGAGCCGGTTTTGTCTCAAATATTATGGACCATTTTTAGACTTCAAGTGCCAAGGCGGGGGGACAATGTAATTACTATTTTGACGTTATTTAAAATATTTTTCATTAATCATTCGGTGATGGGGTGGACGGGATTCTAAAAAACAATTTTGAATTTTATAAGAGCAAAAATTAATTTAAAGCGATTAATTCTGGGCCAAAAACCGCGCACCAATTGGCACATCGCGGACGGGAAATTCGTAGGAGCCGTACATTTTCAGCGCGAAGTCCCCCGAGGGGATTTTACCCTCATTATGCGCAATTGCTTCGGGCGTCAGCAGATCAAGGAACACTTTCTGCAGAATCTCTTCGCTGGTGTTGTGCGTTCCGCAAGTGAACTCCAACCGGCGCGGCTCTTCCGGCGTGCCGCGTGACCAACTGAACGTGAAAATTGAACAAATCATTGGCCGGTGGAATAAATGTTAATTTATGATCACTTTTGGCACTGATCAATTAAAACAGTGGAAGGATATAGCTTACAAAGGAGAGGTACCCAAGTGACCGTGGGACTTCCGAATGAAACTTTCAGGGTAGGTAGATTACCCCCCTTTTGTATTATAAAATTTTTTTATTTTTGCTAAATGAAGCTTCTGGCTGAGATATGAAGCTTTTCCTTTTTGCCTGATCAATATCATGTACAAAGAATGAGAAGCCAATGTGAGTGTCGATGGCCCAGTGGGAGTGCCTTCCATTCTTTTTTTTCTTCTTCTAAAGTTCAATTCCCCCACCCTGCAAATAATTGTTTTGGTTCTTTTCCCTATCCAAAACATTTTTAATATCATATTAACATAATAATTTTGGTCTTAATATTTTTTTCAATTTTTATTTTATATGATAGAATAAAATTTTGAAAAATTGAAAAATATTACCAAAAAACCAAATTTCTTGTCCTTTCTTAAAACATTTTAAATTTTTAGCACATCTAAATTTGTTTTAACCTATTCAAAATTTTTTTAAACTTTTTAACATTAATAAATTTGTCTTGAAAATTTTTTTCATTTTTATTGAATCTTAATTTTAACTTTCATAGAAATTTTAAAATTTAATAGCTTTGGTAGAAATGAGTGAAGCAAAGGAATTTGTAACATTATGTGAATCTGATAATTATTAGAGGGAATTTTATTTGAAAAATTCTGAAAATGTGCTAAAACCAAAAATATGCAAAAATATGCTCGAAAATATTTGTTAAAAATTTAGTGTCCTTATGTAAAATCCCAGAAAAATCTTTCTTTAATATTTTCGCCGTTTAATTGCAAAACAAATACATTTAAGCTGTTCGAAGATAAAATTGGTCTTTTTCAGATAAAATTATTTTTTGAATTGAAAGTTCTAGCAGAGAACTTTTGGTTTTTTGGTAATATTTTTCAATTTTCAATTTTTCAAAATTTTATTCTATCATATAAAATAAAAATTGAAAAAAATATTAAGGCCAAAATTATTATGTTAATATGATATTAAAAATGTTTTGGATAGGGAAAAGAACCAAAACAATTATTTGCAGGGTGGGGGAATTGAACTTTAGAAGAAGAAAAAAAAGAATGGAAGGCACTCCCACTGGGCCATCGACGCTCACATTGGCTTCTCATTCTTTGTACATGATATTGATCAGGCAAAAAGGAAAAGCTTCATATCTCAGCCAGAAGCTTCATTTAGCAAAAATAAAAAAATTTTATAATACAAAAGGGGGGTAATCTACCTACCCTGAAAGTTTCATTCGGAAGTCCCACGGTCACTTGGGTACCTCTCCTTTGTTAGAGCGGGGCATCCCGTACTGACATTACTCAAAACTCACGAAGAAATTGTTTTCTATTTTAAATTTTTGGGAAATATTCTTCATAAGTCATGGGTTGAATTTGTTGGAAAGAAGCCGAAATACCAATTTCTCCCTCTTTGCTTGAAAAATGCCAACAGATCATTTTCCACTGCTTACGTGTCATCTTGATGGACAAGCAATTTGATGGAGTAGTCGTCGTCGATTACAAAACAGTCCAACACCGGGGAAAGGAAGAACACATTTTGGCTGTGACCAAATGCCATTTTCCGGCCTTCGTCCGCCAACAATTGTTTCTTTAAAACTGCCGAAATTACAAATTTGTTTGATTTATTCAATTGCTCCTTTTGACCACCTCCTTATGGAAATTGCAGCTCAATTTGCTCGAAGCGTTCAGATCATTGCAGCTCAGCATTCTGTGCGCGACTGTTCTGTTTGCTCTCCGTTTCTTCAAAAATTGAAATGCTAATAAGCAGCCCAAATTAATGATTATATTAAAGTGTCAACTGAGTGATTTTGTTGAGCCTAAGTGATCGCAATCATTTTTTGAAGGATGGGATAACATAAAGTGTTTCTTTAGACCATGGTCCAATACAGACATTTTTTCGTAGTGTTTAATCTTAGAAAATATGAGTTTCCTCAAATATTTAATTCTCAGCTCGGGAATGCTTAATTGGCTATGCGTTATATTGACTAAAATTTGCATAATTCGCCACGTGGATTTTTGTCACTATTCACATTATCATTATTTTTCAAATTTTTCATGGAAAAACATTGACAATGCTTACCAGTCTGTATGTAAAATTTCAAGGATTTCACCACATTTGTGAGTTACAAAAAATTGACTCACAAACAAAATCAAAACACAGATAGGGCACTTAATGCTTAAGCATTTCTTCATTTACTTTAAGCATTCCCCAGCAGAAGCATGTCCATTGCAGCTGCTTGCCTTGTTCGCTTTAGCAATTTCTGAAGATGAGCATGGAACTGAAGAACAACCATCGACTAGATGAAGCTGTTCGTTGGAAGAGTATGATGATGGGCCGACCACGGCACTTTTCTTCGTTTTTGTGCCACTTTTTGTGCCGTTTTTATTTGTTGTAGCTTCACATACAATGAGTCAAACTTAAGAACTTCTGAACTTTGAGCTCATCCGTTAGCAGTTTGCATACTTCTTCAATTGCCATCAAATTGGCACTTAATGGTGATCACAAACCGATCAGATCACCATTGAATGTTGCTGATCGCAAGAGCACCCGAAGGGTTGAGTTTTTAGGCGGTGCTATGACGTTAGTCAAAAACCATCAAAATAGGCGTGCGTCAGTCAAAAACCTTCAAATGAAAATATTTTTTGATATAACTTTGCTCAAAAGCATCCAATTTTTAATTCATGATATCATTCGATAGCGCCAAGTGTTTTCTATTATCCTTCAAACTTTCACAAAGTTTCATTAAGCTCCAACAAAGTTATGACCAAAAATGTTCAAAAACTTGGTTTTTTGACTTCTCAGGTCATAACTTATTTGAAACTTAACAAAGCCAAAACTTAGTGAAATTTTGCAGGATAATAGAAAACATTTGGGGCTACAGGGTGGTATCCTGTTTTTATAATTTGGTTTATTTTGGGCAAAGTTTTTAATAATTTTCTGTAGAAAATTTTCCATTTGATGGGTTTTTGACGAACGCCTATTTTTATGGTTTTTGAATAACGTCCCAACATCTATTAGGTTATCGGTCCACCGGCCCATAAAATTCGCCTGAAATTTTCAAAATTTGACTGATAAATTCCAATTTTAAGTGTAAATCTGTTTAAAAATAGTCAACATTTAAATTTTTCCCCGTCGGCGCCTATCGGTACCGCCGGAACCACGCCGCCTGTTTCCTCAAGTTTTTTTTGGATAAAGCGCGCCGCAAAAAAACCTTTTATTGATCGGAATTTTCATTCCTATCGCCGATCAATGATCGGCGGAATTAAGAAGGAGGAGGCCCTTCACCAATCCGCCGACCGCCGCGCGACATGTTTTCGCCGTTCCATCCCTCTGTCCCCCTTTCCTTCAAGTTGTCAATTGTTTTTGTGTGTTCCTCCCCCGCCCCGTGCACAAATTATTGACCAATTTGTCAAACCGCAACTTTTCGCCCCCCGTCCCCAATTTGGCGAATGCGACTCCAAAGAACGATGAACGCCCAAATTCCCGTTTTCCGCCCATTTTGTTCATTTTGTGCCCCCGTTTTTCATTATTTCCCCAATTTTTGGCCCGTCCCTGTTCTGCCCAATTTCACCACTTTTTGTTCAATTTTGCTCGTATTTAATGCGGAAAATCCCCACCAATTCCCACAATCAGAAGCACCAGCAAAGGCAAGCAATGCCTCTTCCTTCCCTCACTCTGTGCCCCTCATTTCATTCTGCCTTTCCCCGGCCTATTTGTCCGTCCCATTTCTGTCATTCACCCGGTCCACCCCATTCAATGATCAGTGATCGGCCCCTCACTTCTGTCCCATTTCGCTGTGATTTCCCCCAATTCTGATCACTCTCATGACCCCCGTTTTGGTCTTTGTTCTGTGACCCGGTGCCCTCCAATTCTGCTCCTCCCGGTCCATTCATTAATTTCTGTGGTTTTCAATTTCCTGGTGCCCAAATGTCCCTTTCTGAAATTTTCCTGTCCCATTCCGGTCCCCAATTTCATTTGTGATTAACCACCCGGTGATGGCATTGTTCCTGAGATCAATTTTGTGATAATTTTGTTCACCATTTCAAATATTTCGTTTAAGTACCCAAGTTTGAGGCTCTCCCCCGGAATAAATTTTTGTTAAATTAATTCTCGGCGTTTGATTTGGTCGGTCACGTCCCTGCTTGCCTCCCCGACCCCGCACCGTGGAATTCATTTGGCCCGACCCCAGAGCAAATCGGGACTTTAAAAACAATTTGTTCTTCTAATAGACAAATTGTCGTGATTTGTCCTAATCTTTTTTATCAAAATTGAATAGTTCATTCTGTACAAAATTTCTTCGACACATTTTTTCCCTAAAATTTGTCCAATTGCACCGCGTAATTTCGGAATTTGTCCTTCCGCCCTTGGTTGTGTACAATTTCGCACAATTGGCAAAGTGCAGTTGACTTTGTGTTGTGTCCCATTGTTTTCGATCCATTTGAAATAACTTAACAACCACAAAATTATTTCACTAATTGCCCCATTAACTGACCCAAATATCTGTTGTTATTCTTTCACAATACCTTCAGATAATCTGCCAATTCTTGCACACTGCCCTCAAAAACATTTTCGAAAATTGGGTTACAACCGGTAGTACTTTTTATTACCCAAAAAGAATTTTAAACCAATTACTACTTTTATAAGATAATTTCATTGAATTACCCAATCAACCATTGATGAGCAGGGCATGTACAGCTTGAGCATGTTGGACCCGGACAATGCCCGCTTGGTCATATACCAGCAGCACAAGATGTACGACGACTTGATGGAGGTGGCATTAGGGAAATGTGTGTTACAGAAGGAGAAAAATTGGGGAAGCAATTTTTGAAACAGCAAATACGGGGCGAATGCGAAAATCCCCCTTCAATCAAAACGAAAAATTTTAAGCAAAATGGGCGCATTTTTGAAAATTTCTGCAAAATTTTCCAAGGTGGCCCCTTCGACACCGCCGGCGGAGGACTGTCTTAAATCTTAAAAAATTGAAAAAATTTAAGATAGGGGGGGGGCATCCCCTCAAAAATTCGTCTTTGATCAGTTGCGATCGGTGACTTGGCTTTAGAGACACTGTTCCTTTTTTAATGCATTGCTTTTCTATTTTTAAGCGCATGCGCAAACAATTAGATGACAAAAATACCGAAAAGAGATTTAAAGCATTTTTAAAAGAATTTCCGCTTTTAATTTGGTGCATTCCGTTGGTAATTTTGGAAAAATAATATTGAACAACATTTTTCCAAGTTTCAAAAAAGCCATCATATTTGGGTAGTAATTTTTTTTCACTCTTGAAGACTATTTCGCTAACCATTCCGCCGAAGTGTTAGAGACGAACGGCAAACTGAACCTTGGCATTGCGGAGCGGGCGGCTGCTGCCGATTTGGGGAAGGTGTTCGGGTGGACCTTATTTATTTGTTTGTCACTTCGATATTTCGGGGACCGAACAGAGTCCGATCGACTTTTATGAGTCCAATCAAATATTTATGAGTCCACTGGCGCTTAATAAGCCGAAATCACAAATACATTAAGTAAAGACGAATAATTTGAATTTAGTAGATATTGATAATCTGTAAAGTAGTAATTATTGATGGAATTAATATAACTTCCCTAATCATGATGAATTATTAAGTCTAATTAAAAGAAGTGACTCTTGACAAATATTCATTCATTTTTAGCTAAAGAACAAGCACAATGAAGACTATTTCGCTAACCATTCCGCCGAAGTGTTAGAGACGAGCGTCAAACTGAACCTTGGCATTGCGGAGCGGGCGGCTGCTGCCGATTTGGGGAAGGTGTTCGGGTGGGACCTTATTTATTTGTTTGTCACCGATATTTCGGGACCGAACAGAGTCCGATCGACTTTTATGAGTCCAATCAAATATTTATGAGTCCACTGGCACTTTAATAAACCTAAATCACAAATACATTAAGTAAAGACGAATAATTTGAATTTAGTAGATATTGACCTTCGACTTTTTTAATTGCAAAATCAAAATTATTCCATATAAGAAAAAAGTTTTGAAAATATATTTGTTTAATTCCGGAAAATTGACCCTTAGGAGGCTAGCATTTTTTCATTTTTAAATCATTAACACAAAAAATTTGAAATTATTTGTGGTAAATCTTTTAAGAAATAGGGACTAAAATTTCATTTATTTTTAAAATTTTTCTTAAAGATAATCTTATTGTGCATTCTGAACCCTGAAGCATATGAGCTTAATAAATTGATATAGATAGTTTATATTTTTAAAAAATCAATTAATACCTCTTTAAAAGATTTTGTATTGTTTTCATTTAATCTAAAATAAAATAACTATGCTAACATCGCTCTACTCTCTCTCTCTCTCTCTTCAATTCTATATTATTCTACGGAAACTTTAATTTTCCTAATTTGTAACCGTTAGCGAATCCCGGTTGTCTTTCTCCAACTCCGCAAGAGTTGTTCAAGCAAAAATGAAACACATTTCCGCAGATGGTTGGACTGGAAGGCCGAAGGAGGAAGCCGCGTCATAAAGCGGGAACGTCTCTTTATTATTTCTTTTTTATGCTTGATTTTGCGAAGAATGAAGCGATGAATAAATGAGAATGGTGTTGCTTATGAAAATTTGCATAATTATAAAAAATGGTGCTGCCACTTTTCTTTAAGCTTAATATTGCTTCGAGATGAAGGATTTGAGTATTATGAACTCAATGAAATTCTTTGATTTTTCTCTATACAAATATTTTGTAATTAAAATTGACCCGTGTGAAAGCAGATTTTTTGGCCTCGTTGTTATCGTGGTGTTCAAATGATCAGTTTGAACGTTCTCTTCCTTTGAAAATTCCATTAGCTATGGCCACAGACTGAAACCCGTTCATCCCTCTGCCCTTTTTCTTCCTATTTAAACTCTCAAAATTGTAAAAAACTTTTTAGTGTTCCAGGTTTCTTTTTAAAATAAATTTCATTTCAAATTTATTTTTTCTCAGTGATAAAAAATGATTTTCTCAGATAACAATTTAATGCATCAAATATTAAATCATATTTTCAAAAACTTAATGGCTTCAAAAATTTGACTCCAAATTTTTTTTTTTTGCGGAAGTCAATTAACAAAGAACAACACTTTTAATAGCCACGGCGGTGCAAAGAATTTAAAAAATTGAAAGCCGAAGTTGCAATTTTTTAAGAAACTCGTAAAAAAGAACAGGACAAACTGGCTCTTATTTGGGGAACCGGTCACTTCGTCGAGGCCACTTCGGCGCGGCCACTTCGGCGCGGGTATTTCGGCGCGAGGTTTTTTCGGCGCGCGCTTTTTCGGCGCGGGCTTTTTCGGCGCGGCCACTTCGGCGCGGCCATTTCGGCGCCCTATATAAATGGCTTTTTCGGCGCCAAAAAAATTTTCAAAAATTTTTTTTAAATCTGGAGAAAACCCTATCAAAAGCAAAAAATTCCTGCTGTGGACTACATACACACTAATTTTGAGAAAAAGTTAAAAAAAATTGTTTTGCAGTGTTGTGTACCATCGAATACTGGTCAGTTTGGAATTTTTAAGTCAAATTCAATATAAATATTCGAAATTTGAGTCCGGGGTTCTCAATTAGGCAAGCCTATGGTCAGATTGTGATCAACACCCTCTAAATCCCACCGATTGGTGATTTTGAACCAAAATATAAAAGTTAATTTGGTACCACAATTATGCACCAATGCTTACTATTGCATTAGCACGGTACTTTGAAAGAAAATGGCATAAGTTATATGCACAATGAAAGGCAAATTAAAATTTTTTTGAAAATTTTTTGGGATTTTTAAACATTAGCGCCGAAAAAGCCATTTTATATAGGGCGCCGAAATGGCCGCGCCGAAAAAGCCCGCGCCGAAAAAGCTCGCGCCGAAAAAACCTCGCGCCGAAATACCCGCGCCGAAGTGGCCGCGCCGAAATGACCCCGACTCCTTATTTTTGCTTATTGCCACCCTCCCTCCATTGCGCTTACCGCCGTCCGTTCGCCACTTATTTCTCGTCCCATCATCCGTATTCGTTAATTCTTGGCTTTCTGTGCGACAGAAATTTTGTGTTCATCTTTCTAATGAGTTTTTAATATTTATTTAACAATGTAAGTGAAAAAAATAAACGAATCTGTTGATTATTACGATATGGGGCATGGAACTCTGAATCATTTGACAGCCAATACGACTCAAACTGTGGGCTCTTTGATTTATAATTTTTTAAAATTTTGACTATATCTTAAAATTATTTTTGCATGAAATTTCATTCCCCGTGGCGCCAACCGATAATGCCTTTCTTATCTCTTTTGTCGGGGTCGACCTTTTATGCCTACTTTTGCCTATTTGGGAATTTTGTGGTTAGAAAGGAAAATACCTAGGCGCAAATTCTCTTTGAAAAGTAACAAATAATTTAATTTATTTATTGTTGATGAATTTTTTATGCAGTTTTGTTTTTGTTTGCTCAAATTAATTACAGTACCCCTTAAAGTGTTGAATTTTGTTGATTTGACCAAATAAAGGTAGCCCATAACTCGGCTTTCTGCCAAATAATTCTTTTGGATCGTGCATTACAGACCAAGAGGCGCCGAATGATATATATATATATATATCATTTGTGCGATTGGTTTGGTATAAGTATTCTACTAAACCTTTTCCGGTAAATAATATTTTTGTGAAAAATTAATTCCTGGCCAAACTTAAGCCAAAACCCAAGCAAGCATAAGCCTGGCCAAGAGCTCGGGCTTAGCCAAAGGCTATGTCTTCGTTGGGAAATAAGCAAATAATTGTAGGAGTTGCCTGCATTTTTCAGCTGCTCGTTTTTCATTGAGAAAGGCATAAAATCGATATTTGACATTTTGCCACTTTGGCACAATCCCGGCATTTTTGCCACTGTTTCGTTAATTATTTTTTACAATTATTCGCCAACAAATCAAAAGGAGGTTTGAATAGCAAAAAAAATGTCTCCGCCAGAGAAAAATTGGACCTTCGTATGAAATCGGGCCCGAGACAACCTCCCCCCCTCTGTCTCAATCGTCCGTCGAAGGACCTTATATGTAAACCAAAAATTTTATCAAGAAAAAAAATATATTTTAGCACATCAATTTTTGGGAAAATTTATCATTTCCTAAGGGTGTGTTTTCTGCAATGTTTTTGGCTAATTTTTTGGGATATTTTTGGTTTTGTTGCATTTTCGTTTAGAATTTTCCCGAAAATCCTGGAAATAGGCGCCAAAAATGGCGAAATAGTTACAAAACTAGGCTCCTATAAAAAGCCCCCAAAAATAGGCATTATAAAATCAACGTAGAAACTTCAAACCAAGCGGAAAATGGGTTTTTAGTGCTTTCAGAGCGTATTAAGTGCGCAGAAATTTTAGGCATTTGTCTAAAAAGAATCCCTACTAATTACCAAAAACGTAAAATGCCCTTTACAAATTCTAAATTTGATTAAGCTAATAATAAAGCCTTTTCCCTGCCAAAATTGCAATGAATTGATTTCTTTCGCTATAAAATTACCAATTTCTATTTTGAAATATTATAATGACGCAATGCCAATGTCTGATGTTATAATATAAAAAATTATAGAAATGATTTTTTCACGTAATGCTAAATCGATTTTCCCTGCCAAATTGCAATGAATTGAGGTCTTTTCTAAGAAAAATTATAATGACGCAATACCAAGCCTTTGTTTGATATTATAATAATTATTAAAAGTATAATGCATTTATAAATTCTAAATCTGGTTAAAATCCATATGTTGGACAATGCGAATAAATAACCAGCATATCTCTCTGAAATGGCATTAAAATAATTCATAAAAAATAATTTTCTCTTGTTAATTTTTTTCTGCTAGGTCATTTCACAAAAAAAGTCATTTTACAGATTTTTCGAGAAACCTTAACTTTTCTTAAAGACAACCAAAATAAATAATCTTGGTATCCTTCGTATCTTTCTTTTGATTTCTCTATTAGCATTAAAAATCTCAAAAAATTAATTCAGTTTTCAAAAAGTTGTGACCAAAAGCGCTCAAAAAATCATCATAACTTTCTTTATGCTACATTAGGGTTGCTCCCCAACCCCAAGCCCCCTGACTCGACCCGAAACGTTTTTGGGACCTATTCCCCCACCCGACCCGCGACATGTCTCCCACCGAGGTCCCAGGCCCCCGACTTTTTGGCCCCGACCCCTCGACACTTAGTCGTGCAATCGGGGACCCCGATAAGTTAATTCAAAAACGAAAGGGGGAAAGGTTGAAAATTTTTGAAATTTTGACCATTTTCTTAATAAAATTAATAAAAATTCTGAAAAACCTTGACGGCGCCTGGCCCCCCAAACTCCAAAATTTTTCCTAAAAATTGGCTCGAAAATCAAAATTTGGACAATTTTTGGACAAAATTCTCTTAAGAAAATTATACTCATTTTCAAAAATTTAAATTTGAAATTATTTGTGGTAAATCTTTTAAGAAATAGGGACTAAAATTTCATTTATTTTTTTAATTTTTCTTAAAGATAATCTTATTGTGCATTCTGAACCCTGAAGCATATGAGCTTAATAAATTGATATAGATAGTTTATATTTTTAAAAAAATCAATTAATACCTCTTTAAAAGATTTTGTATTGTTTTCATTTAATCTAAAATAAATTAACTATGCTAACATCGCTCTACTCTCTCTCTCTCTTCAATTCTATATTATTCTACGGAAACTTTAATTTTCCTAATTTGTAACCGTTAGCGAATCCCGGTTGTCTTTCTCCAACTCCGCAAGAGTTGTTCAAGCAAAAATGAACACATTTCCGCAGATGGTTGGACTGGAAGGCCGAAGGAGGAAGCCGCGTCATAAAGCGGGAACGTCTCTTTATTATTTCTTTTTTATGCTTGATTTTGCGAAGAATGAAGCGATGAATAAATGAGAATGGTGTTGCTTATGAAAATTTGCATAATTATAAAAAATGGTGCTGCCACTTTTTCTTTAAGCTTAATATTGCTTAGAGATGAAGGATTTGAGTATTATGAACTCAATGAAATTCTTTGATTTTTCTCTATACAAATATTTTGTAATTAAAATTGACCCGTGTAAAAGCAGATTCTTTGGCTTCGTGGTTATCGCGGTGTTCAAATGATCAGTTTGAACGTTCTCTTCCTTTGAAAATTCCATTAGCTATGGCCACAGACTGAAACCCGTTCATCCCTCTGCCCTTTTTCTTCCTATTTAAACTCTCAAAATTGTAAAAAACTTTTTAGTGTTCCAGGTTTCTTTTTAAAATAAATTTCATTTCAAATTTATTTTTTCTCAGTGATAAAAAATGATTTTCTCAGATAACAATTTAATGCATCAAATATTAAATCATATTTTCAAAAACTTAATGGCTTCAAAAATTTGACTCCAAATTTTTTGTTTTTTGCGGAAGTCAATTAACAAAGAACAACACTTTTAATAGCCACGGCGGTGCAAAGAATTTAAAAAATTGAAAGCCGAAGTTGCAATTTTTTAAGAAACTCGTAAAAAAGAACAGGACAAACTGGCTCTTATTTGGGGAACCGGTCACTTCGTCGAGGCCACTTCGGCGCGGCCATTTCGGCGCGGGTATTTCGGCGCGAGGTTTTTTCGGCGCGCGCTTTTTCGGCGCGGGCCTTTTCGGCGCGGCCACTTCGGCGCGGCCATTTCGGCGCCCTATATAAATGGCTTTTTCGGCGCCGAAAAAATTTTCTAAAATTTTTTCTAAATCTGGAGAAAACCCTATCAAAAGCAAAAAATTTTCAGCTTTGAACTACATACACACTAATTTTGAGAAAAAGTTAAAAAAAATTTTCGCAGTGATTTGTTTACCATCTAATACCTGGTCAATTTGTAATTTTTAAGTCAAATTCAATATAAATATTCGAAATTTGAGTCCGGGGTTCTCAATTAGGCAAGCCTATGGTCAGATTGTGATCAACACCCTCTAAATCCCACCGATTGGTGATTTTGAACCAAAATATAAAAGTTAATTTGGTACCACAATTATGCACCAATGCTTACTATTGCATTAGCACGGTACTTTGAAAGAAAATGGCATAAGTTATATGCACAATGAAAGGCAAATTAAAATTTTTTTGAAAATTTTTTGGGATTTTTAAACATTAGCGCCGAAAAAGCCATTTTATATAGGGCGCCGAAATGGCCGCGCCGAAAAAGCCCGCGCCGAAAAAGCTCGCGCCGAAAAAACCTCGCGCCGAAATACCCGCGCCGAAGTGGCCGCGCCGAAATGACCCCGACTCCTTATTTTTGCTTATTGCCACCCTCCCTCCATTGCGCTTACCGCCGTCCGTTCGCCACTTATTTCTCGTCCCATCATCCGTATTCGTTAATTCTTGGCTTTCTGTGCGACAGAAATTTTGTGTTCATCTTTCTAATGAGTTTTTAATATTTATTTAACAATGTAAGTGAAAAAAATAAACGAATCTGTTGATTATTACGATATGGGGCATGGAACTCTGAATCATTTGACAGCCAATACGACTCAAACTGTGGGCTCTTTGATTTATAATTTTTTAAAATTTTGACTATATCTTAAAATTATTTTTGCATGAAATTTCATTCCCCGTGGCGCCAACCGATAATGCCTTCCTTATCTCTTTTGTCGGGGTCGACCTTTTATGCCTACTTTTGCCTATTTGGGAATTTTGTGCTTAGAAAGGAAGGTACCTAGGTGCAAATTCTCTTTGAAAAGTAACAAATAATTTAATTTATTTATTGTTGATGAATTTTTTATGCAGTTTTGTTTTTGTTTGCTCAAATTAATTACAGTACCCCTTAAAGTGTTGAATTTTGTTGATTTGACCAAATAAAGGTAGCCCATAACTCGGCTTTCTGCCAAATAATTCTTTTGGATCGTGCATTACAGACCAAGAGGCGCCGAATGATATATATATATATATATCATTTGTGCGATTGGTTTGGTATAAGTATTCTACTAAACCTTTTCCGGTAAATAATATTTTTGTGAAAAATTAATTCCTGGCCAAACTTAAGCCAAAACCCAAGCAAGCATAAGCCTGGCCAAGAGCTCGGGCTTAGCCAAAGGCTATGTCTTCGTTGGGAAATAAGCAAATAATTGTAGGAGTTGCCTGCATTTTTCAGCTGCTCGTTTTTCATTGAGAAAGGCATAAAATCGATATTTGACATTTTGCCACTTTGGCACAATCCCGGCATTTTTGCCACTGTTTCGTTAATTATTTTTTACAATTATTCGCCAACAAATCAAAAGGAGGTTTGAATAGCAAAAAAAATGTCTCCGCCAGAGAAAAATTGGACCTTCGTATGAAATCGGGCCCGAGACACCTCCCCCCCTCTGTCTCAATCGTCCGTCGAAGGACCTTATATGTAAACCAAAAATTTTATCAAGAAAAAAAATATATTTTAGCACATCAATTTTTGGGAAAATTTATCATTTCCTAAGGGTGTGTTTTCTGCAATGTTTTTGGCTAATTTTTTGGGATATTTTTTGGTTTTGTTGCATTTTCGTTTAGAATTTTCCCGAAAATCCTGGAAATAGGCGCCAAAAATGGCGAAATAGTTACAAAACTAGGCTCCTATAAAAAGCCCCCAAAATAGGCATTATAAAATCAACGTAGAAACTTCAAACCAAGCGGAAAATGGGTTTTAGTGCTTTCAGAGCGTATTAAGTGCGCAGAAATTTTAGGCATTTGTCTAAAAAGAATCCCTACTAATTACCAAAAACGTAAAATGCCCTTTACAAATTCTAAATTTGATTAAGCTAATAATAAAGCCTTTTCCCTGCCAAAATTGCAATGAATTGATTTCTTTCGCTATAAAATTACCAATTTCTATTTTGAAATATTATAATGACGCAATGCCAATGTCTGATGTTATAATATAAAAAATTATAGAAATGATTTTTTCACGTAATGCTAAATCGATTTTCCCTGCCAAATTGCAATGAATTGAGGTCTTTTCTAAGAAAAATTATAATGACGCAATACCAAGCCTTTGTTTGATATTATAATAATTATTAAAAGTATAATGCATTATAAATTCTAAATCTGGTTAAAATCCATATGTTGGACAATGCGAATAAATAACCAGCATATCTCTCTGAAATGGCATTAAAATAATTCATAAAAATAATTTTCTCTTGTTAATTTTTTTCTGCTAGGTCATTTCACAAAAAAAGTCATTTTACAGATTTTTCGAGAAACCTTAACTTTTCTTAAAGACAACCAAAATAAATAATCTTGGTATCCTTCGTATCTTTCTTTTGATTTCTCTATTAGCATTAAAAATCTCAAAAAATTAATTCAGTTTTCAAAAAGTTGTGACCAAAAGCGCTCAAAAAATCATCATAACTTTCTTTATGCTACATTAGGGTTGCTCCCCAACCCCAAGCCCCCTGACTCGACCCGAAACGTTTTTGGGACCTATTCCCCCACCCGACCCGCGACATGTCTCCCACCGAGGTCCCAGGCCCCCGACTTTTTGGCCCCGACCCCTCGACACTTAGTCGTGCAATCGGGGACCCCGATAAGTTAATTCAAAAACGAAAGGGGGAAAGGTTGAAAATTTTTGAAATTTTGACCATTTTCTTAATAAAATTAATAAAAATTCTGAAAAACCTTGACGGCGCCTGGCCCCCCAAACTCCAAAATTTTTCCTAAAAATTGGCTCGAAAATCAAAATTTGGACAATTTTTGGACAAAATTCTCTTAAGAAAATTATACTCATTTTCAAAAATTTTCCCGGCGGCGCCTATCGGCACCGCCGCACCACTTCCCCCCATCCAAAGTTTCAAAAAACTTTTTTGAAAAGCACACCGCTAAAACTTTTCAAATTTTGAGATATAAAATTTTTGAGCCTCGGAATACGATTTTCGGTTTCTGAAAATTTTTGGGGCTTGTGAATGCCTTGTCATAAAATGCCAAATTTGTTGACGAATTTTACTCGAAACGAAAATTGACAACTTTTTTTCACGAAATACCCCAGCGCGTAATTTTTTAATTTATATTGTTTTAATGTTTAAGTATTAAAAAAGAATTTCTCAACTTCCAAAATGGTATATTGGTTTGGCATTCTATCTTTTTAGAATTTTATTTTAACTGTTAATCTAATTAATAGGAATTCCTAGAAAAAATTGCGAAATATGCACTTAAAAAATCAGAAAAATCGCAAAATTGGCATTAAATAGGCACAAAAACAGGAAAATAAATTTTTTATTAACACTTTTTAGGTAGCAAAATAAGGAAAAAATAAATATTTTAAAGTCTTTTCGAATTTTTTTTATTGTTGTATTTTTGTTATTGATTTTCGAAAATCCTGAAAATAGTCACATTAGAAATAAAACTCGAAAATAGGCAAATTTATTGTCTTCAAATAAGTCTAGAAAAAAAACTGAACCCCGATAAAACAGGCGGATATTTTATTGAAATTCAATATTTCGTCCGGTCTCGAATTTTTGGGCAATGAGCGTACTTTCTGCACTTATGAGCTCGATTGTTATATAATACATTTTTCAGCAAAAATATTTAGGTTAGACGCGGAAATATCTGTATCTATTGTAAAATAAAAATAATTAAAAATTATCTTTCATATAATTTTGAATTTAATTTCATTTATTTGTTATCAATTATAATTTTAATTTAATACAGACAGGTGTCTTGTTGCATATTATTTCTGTTAGAATCATTTGGACAGCATCTTCGATTTGGAAGATGAAATCTACCATTTGTACTCCCCTTCTTCCACTTCTTTTCGCATCATTTATCACCATTTGTAACTGTGTGAAAGATGGGAAAGGAAAACAGAAGGAAAAGGAGGAAGACCAAATTATTTATGGGCGAATATTGGAAACCTTAATGGAAAGCAATGATTACCTAAAACTCACTCCACAAGAACAATATAGTATATTCCAATCAGCAAGGAGTAAAGGTATTAAGACCAGGGAAGAATTGATTCACTTTGCAGAAACTCAAATAAACAGACATATTTTGATGAGCCAATTAAGACAATCGTTTAATTCACCGACGCCAGCATCAACAGGTTGATTGATTAAAGAAAATTTAAGAAAATGAAAAAACGCAGCTGTTGTTTTTAAAATGCCAAATTTGTTGACGAATTTTACTCGAAACGAAAATTGACAACTTTTTTTCACGAAATACCCCAGCGCGTAATTTTTTAATTTATATTGTTTTAATGTTTAAGTATTAAAAAGAATTTCTCAACTTCCAAAATGGTATATTGGTTTGGCATTCTATCTTTTTAGAATTTTATTTTAACTGTTAATCTAATTAATAGGAATTCCTAGAAAAAATTGCGAAATAGGCACTTAAAAAATCAGAAAAATCGCAAAATTGGCATTAAATAGGCACAAAAACAGGAAAATAAATTTTTTATTAACACTTTTTAGGTAGCAAAATAAGGAAAAATAAATATTTTAAAGTCTTTTTCGAATTTTTTTTATTGTTATATTTTTGTTAAGGATTTTTCGAAAATCCTGAAATAGGCACATTAGAAATAAAACTCGAAAATAGGCAAATTTATTGTCTTCAAATAAGTCTAGAAAAAAAACTGAACCCCGATAAAACAGGCGGATATTTTATTGAAATTCAATATTTCGTCCGGTCTCGAATTTTGGGCAATGAGCGTACTTTCTGCACTTATGAGCTCGATTGTTATATAATACATTTTTCAGCAAAAATATTAGGTTAGACGCGGAAATATCTGTATCTATTGTAAAATAAAAATAATTAAAAATTATCTTTCATATAATTTTGAATTTAATTTCATTTATTTGTTATCAATTATAATTTTAATTTAATACAGACAGGTGTCTTGTTGCATATTATTCTGTTAGAATCATTGGGACAGCATCTTCGATTTGGAAGATGAAATCTACCATTTGTACTCCCCTTCTTCCACTTCTTTTCGCATCATTTATCACCATTTGTAACTGTGTGAAAGATGGGAAAGGAAAACAGAAGGAAAAGGAGGAAGACCAAATTATTTATGGGCGAATATTGGAAACCTTAATGGAAAGCAATGATTACCTAAAACTCACTCCACAAGAACAATATAGTATATTCCAATCAGCAAGGAGTAAAGGTATTAAGACCAGGGAAGAATTGATTCACTTTGCAGAAACTCAAATAAACAGACATATTTTGATGAGCCAATTAAGACAATCGTTTAATTCACCGACGCCAGCATCAACAGGGTTGATTGATTAAGAAAATTTAAGAAAATGAAAAAACGCAGCTGTTGTTTTTAAAATGCCAAATTTGTTGACGAATTTTACTCGAAACGAAAATTGACAACTTTTTTTCACGAAATACCCCCAGCGCGTAATTTTTTTAATTTATATTGTTTTAATGTTTAAGTATTAAACAAAGAATTTCTCAACTTCCAAAATGGTAATGGTTTGGCATTCTATCTTTTTAGAATTTTATTTAACTGTTAATCTAATTAATAGGAATCCTAGAAAAATTGCGAAATAGGCACTTAAAAATCAGAAAAATCGCAAAATTGGCATTAAATTAGGCACAAAAACAGGAAAATAATTTTTTATTAACCTTTTTAGGTAGCAAAATAAGGAAAAAATAAATATTTTAAAGTCTTTTTCGAATTTTTTTTATTGTTATATTTTTGTTAAGGATTTTTCGAAAATCCTGAAAATAGGCACATTAGAAATAAAACTCGAAAATAGGCAAATTTATTGTCTTCAAATAAGTCTAGAAAAAAAACTGAACCCCGATAAAACAGGCGGATATTTTATTGAAATTCAATATTTCGTCCGGTCTCGAATTTTTGGGCAATGAGCGTACTTTCTGCACTTATGAGCTCGATTGTTATATAATACATTTTTCAGCAAAAATATTTAGGTTAGACGCGGAAATATCTGTATCTATTGTAAAATAAAAATAATTAAAAATTATCTTTCATATAATTTTGAATTTAATTTCATTTATTTGTTATCAATTATAATTTTAATTTAATACAGACAGGTGTCTTGTTGCATATTATTTCTGTTAGAATCATTTGGACAGCATCTTCGATTTGGAAGATGAAATCTACCATTTGTACTCCCCTTCTTCCACTTCTTTTCGCATCATTTATCACCATTTGTAACTGTGTGAAGATGGGAAGGAAAACAGAAGGAAAAGGAGGAAGACCAAATTTTATGGGCGAATATTGGAAACCTTAATGGAAAGCAATGATTACCTAAAACTCACTCCACAAGAACAATATAGTATATTCCAATCAGCAAGGAGTAAAGGTATTAAGACCAGGGAAGAATTGATTCACTTTGCAGAAACTCAAATAAACAGACATATTTTGATGAGCCAATTAAGACAATCGTTTAATTCACCGACGCCAGCATCAACAGGTTGATTGATTAAAGAAAATTTAAGAAAATGAAAAAACGCAGCTGTTGTTTTAGGCTCTATGCCATTGGGGTCAACTTCTAGACAACAACCATTGATGGCTTCTGGTTCATCAAGTAGACCACAGCAATCCCGTCGCACCTCTTTGAGAGCAAATCCTTCAAGAAATTCAGGGTTTAACTTTTCAGGCATCTTCCCAGTGCCACAAAGCCCTTCTTCAAATGTTTTTGCCAGTTCATCAGCATTCAACTCCGGATTTAACTCACCCAATTTCTCCAATTTGCCGCAAAGCCCTTCTTCAAATACCTTTAGTGGCTCAAGCTCAATACGTTCACTTCTTCCGTCTTCCTGGTTCACTGAAGATGCGGACAAAGACACTATAGAATCATTATTCAAACCAAAAACTGGCAAACGAGAATGATATGAAAAACGAACTTTTGTGTAAGAGAAGACGACCATGTAGAACGAAAATGTTGAGGAATTTATCAGCCAAATTTCTATTTTTCCTGATAAAACTGGTTTAAAAAATTGCTTTGGTAAATGAATAACAAATAGGCAAAATTTTAGTCTAATAATGGGTAGTGAATCCAGACCTCCATCCATTCTGTGATTAAATATATTTTATCTATATAATGAAGAGGTATGGTGCATTTTTTTTAATTTTCGAGCTTATTTAATCCGAAGCATATTCATGAAGGAAGAATGTGGCTTTTGTAAATAGTAATGTAAACTTTAAGATAAGATCGGTGCTATTTTTACTGTAACATTCCCATTTCTAAATAGTTTCTTAATAAAATAGCCAATCCTAATTTATAATTTTTCCATTCGGCTTCAACTAGTTTAATTAAAGCTTCTTTATTTGGTGCCGGATTTCCTTGCAAAATAAAATATCGCCCTTTGCTGTTGTGCCGAGAATTGTAGGTAAGCTTTGATTTGCATTAGTTGTGTAACTAATATTCGTTGCGCATAGTTTTTTTGGCTCTCTTATTGTCCTTTAATTTGTCTTTTACATCATTGGTACTGTTTCAAGCTATTTACGGAGCAAAGTGCACTTTCAAATTTACTTTCATTAATTTTTTAAATTCTATGAAATTTTATAGATTTATAGAGACAATTTTAGAGCTTTCGATTTTAATTGTATTATTTATAAGTAAATTTATTTTTGGGGGTTTCCGAGAATCAATCCATATTTCGCCATTTTTGCCTTTTTACTCCATATTTCAGCCATTTTTGGCAAATTTTCACAATAAAATACAAAAAAGCAAAAGCAAAAAATACCGTGGTGCGACTTTTGAGGATTTGACATTTAAGGACCCGACTTTTGAGGACCCGACATTGCGGATATTCCCGACTTTTGAGGACATAGCAAATTTCAAAAAAAAAATGGAACTTATATCAGTATAAAAAGAAGAAAGTGACTTTCCCAAGGGGCAACGGGAGCAAATGTGGCAAAAAGTCTTCAAGGGCAACCGAATAATTTCAATAGTCCGGAGCATAGCAGCCCTTCCTTTTTTCGTAATTTATAAGTCTCCCCAGCATTCAATTTGATCAGACAAAAACCAATTGAACCCGAAACTCAAATTGTACCAAATGATGGGAAGCACTTTAATTATTTTGAAATGCATAATTAAAAAAATAATTTAATATTAACTACTTAATTTATACAGAATAGGTATTCTTGAAATGCTTGCTTTTTCCATTAACACATGGAATAATGCTGGAAGATCCCCCTTTTTCTATTAACACATGGAATTTGTTAGGACCAAAGTCCTAACAAGGAATAAATCTATAATACCCTTGAATATCAGAGTCATTATCGTTCTGAAGAACGGAGAGCGGATTGAAGCCGATAAATTTCGGCTTTATGAGTTGAACCCAACTCAGGGGATAAGAATTCGAGAACGGAAAAAGTACACAGAGAAAAGATTTGTCTAGAGAACAGAGCCCGGAATTTTAAATGTACCGGGTCTGGGCTTAGCTCAGAAATGCCATAGAAAACCAAACTAAGCTGCTCGATTCCATCGCAGGAAAAGCTTTGGCCGGAATGCCTTTTCTCCGACACTTTGCCCCCTTCTGTTGGACCTTTGCCAAACTTGACCATACTTTGAGCAATATTTTTGCGTACATTGACAAAACAATTGCAAAACGGATGGCCAAACGGCGCCAAATGATGGAAAAGGGAGAGGATGAGGAGGAGGAGGAAGATTTGCTCAATTGCTTCTTGGACCAAATGGAGAAGGATGGGGCAACGCTAAACGGAGGCGTCGCGGAGGGCGAAAGCAAAGCGGAAGACTATTTCAAGTGAGTTCGAAGGTCGAACAGCCGAAGGAAAAATTCTCAGGAAAAGTACCTTATGCCCAGATTTTGAAGCCTAATGAAATTACTGGCTAATAGAAGACACACAGGGCTTTCGAATGATGCCAAGAACGTTGAATTTGGTCCTTTCTAAGAAAAGTTCTAAAGTGTCAAAGTCCGTCACACCAAAATGGCTCGCACCAAAACGACCGCCCACCCTCGTATTTTGGGTTTCATTTATGGCCAATTAATTGCCTGGGACCGGCCACCGCTACTCGGCCCTTTTTAGTATAGAAAATGTGCGCAATGTGTGCTTCGATTTGTTTCTTCGCCGGCCAGGCAAATATTAATTAATTAACTTTTTATTCCGATATATTAAGCATAAATAACACACTTTCCACTTGATTTGAAGCTTCTACGTTGACTTTTATTTTGCTTTTTTTTTTCTTTCTTCAGGATTTTCGTGCCTTAAATGCCTTTCCCCTAACAAATAAGAACTGAAAAATTTCTCAAAAATTGGTCGCCAAAATTTAATTTGTTTTCTTGATAATCATTTTAAGCTTAAAAATTTTCCTTATTCGAAAAATTATAAAATATTTAATAATCATTTAAATGAACGAAAATTAAGTTTTTGATTTCGTTTACGTGTATTGCTCCCTAAAATTCCCTTTTTCATGCCTTTTTCGGGAATTTCGTGCCCTTTCATGCCTTTTTTTGCAATTTTTTGGTGCCTAAATAGTGCCTTTTTTCGCTTTTTTGCTGGCCTTTTTTCGTTCTCTAAACTCAGAAATTTTATGAATATGGCCCAAAAAAAAT
>SIJG01000094.1:522259-533284 GCA_023374025.1 Heterodera schachtii | reverse complement strand
AATTGGACCCTCAATGCTCAGCAATTATCCATCTCTCTTCGTTTTTGCTGTTTCCAATTACGATATTGTGCCCGCTTTTCCGCCCGATGATAGTGCCATGGCGTCGGATGGTCAAGCGGTGGTCAAATGGTTGTTAACGCCCCATCCGAACGGTGTGCCGAAGCGGTTCAAATGCTCTATTAATTCAATGGAGGAGGAGCAATGGACTTCAATAATTGGACAATTCAAAACGGTGATTATCCCCTATTTAATGGGATTTTCTATGATTTTTTGTCCCATTTTTAGGCATTTTCCAATGCTTCTTCTCCGGCTACTTTTCGCATTCACTTTCCGTCGTCTTCTCAGCTTGACTTCGTTGTGCCATTTAATCTGACCAACGAAGTGACTGAGGAGAAATTGACACTTGAAGAATATGGCACAGATGTTTTGCTCATGCGTTGTCCGATTGGATGGGATGAGAGGAAATGGCAAAATGCGAAGTGTGATATGCGACTCTCTCAAAGTAACGAAGAGAGCTTTCTTTCCCCTAAAGATGGGATTGAAAGGAGTGCAAAGGGCGCCCTGTGCAGCTCAGTGGTTAGAGCATTCCACGGAAAGGAAGTGACGTGGGTTCGAATCCCACCGCAGGCTGATCTTTTGCACTTTCGCCATCCGCCTATAATACCACAGAAGGATGAAATGTTTGATCGAACGAACCCAATTGACATTGAGATCGAAGATGGCGGATACGACGACGGGTGAACAAAACAATTTTAAAATAATCAATGCTTAATAATGGAAAGAATTATGGTACAAAAACAAACAAACAAAAAATGATGGTTAGGTAGTTATTAGTTGGTTTGGCCTCATAAAAGTTGTTGAATTGAACTTAAAGTTCAATATAATCATCGTTTCTTTTCAGTCTTCTTCTCAACGCCGCTTCTCCCGGGCCGAATGATCATGATCAGCAACAGAAATGAATGAATAATTAATTGGTGCGATTATGTGACCGAAATGATATGGGGCATTTTGCCATTTCAATATTATGTATAATTTGTTTGTTTGTATGTATGTATCTATTTGACCTTTGCTTGCTCGCAAATGGGTCGATGTCCATTGTATTTTATTTGAATGTGAAATTCATAGTGAATGAATTAATCGTTGATAAAATGGCTAATAATAAAACGGTAAAAGTTGGGCATATTCGCGGCCCAACCCAAGTCAAAATGAATCGACGACCGTAAGGAATTATAATCAAATAAAATTTTCATTTATTCCAATCCGTTTTTACGCATTTCAATTATTGTCAATTAGCCTTCCATTTTTTTTTTTAAATTCCACATTCATTCAAATGCCTTTGAGCTCGTCGATGTGTGCTTCATTTGGATATTGGAGCACCAAATTCCTGTAAAAAAGCAACAAATTAAAATTCATTTCGTAAAATTTAAAAATACCGTATTCCTAAACAAAAATTCACCATATTTTTTTCGTTTTTAGTAAATTCGCTAATTAAAATATATAATTTCTCTGATTCCCTGAGCCCTTACAAATTGCCAACATTGTAATTTCGTCGTGGAACGCGTCCAATTGTGACGTATTCTTGAAAAAAAATGGAAATTTCTAATTTTCTTAAATTTTCCTGGCCCCGTTTTTTGGACATTTAAAAAAAAATTGGTCAAAATAATTGAATTATGGCCAAAATTTTTTAGTGTTATTTTAAAAATTTAACACCTGAGAGTAAAAACAAGAATTGCAGCCTTTTTATCCAAAAAGGGATTAATTTTTGCCATTTTGGAGTCAATATTTAAAAATAATAATAAGTTAAAATCGGGAAAATTGGTGTTCGGCGGTGCCGAATAATATTATATAATATTTTTACATCAACAAAAGGGGAACAGAATTTATCAGCTTTTCAAGAAAATTCTGTTCATTCAATTGATAGATATATAAAAATATTTAAAAGATAAATTAGAAAGTAATAGTAAAATAAAAAATGCAATTGCTAGCAACGTCCGATTTTAGGCACTAATTTGGGAGAATGGAAAAAGTTTAGAAAAAAATTAATAAAATAATTTTTTGCAAAAAATATCTTATGATTAATTTCTCAGAAAAAGCAGTTTTTTAACTTCCTTTCTCTCTTTCTCTTCGCTCATTGGTCTCTTTCTCTCTCTCACTCTCTCTTTCTCCCTTTTCTCTCGCACTCTTTCTCGTCGCGTGTTGGCTCTCTCTCTCTCTCTCACTCTCTCGCTCCTTCTTAACCAATCGACACAAAACGACGCTGTCCCATCGCATCATTTGCCTTGCCCTCTTCGCATCATTGGCATTTTCCCCATCGCATCATTTGCCTGCCTTCCAGCACATCATTGGCATTTCTCCATCAAATGCCCCTCCCTCCCCTTAATTCCATTTTCGTTTTCCTCTTTTGCATCTAACACCAATTTTCTTCATTGAATTTTCAATAATTATTTAATTTTCAATTAAAAAATATCGGTTTTTTCTAAAAAATATTAATTTCAATGTTGGGATACTATTAATTTTATGTAATATGTGGCATTTTTTTTTTGTAAAATTTAGAAATTCTTAGCAAAAAAAAAAAGCTTTTTTGACGTCTTCGTTTTTTGGCGATTTGCCCAAAAAATTCAAGTATTTTCACTCTTAAATATTTGCTCAATAACTCGTATTTTTTCGTAAATATTTCAGGTGTTTAATAAATATAATTCATAAAAAATAATTTAATTATAATAGATTGACCTTATGAAAATAAAAGATTTTTAAAATAGAAAAAATCAAACAGTTTAAAAACAATTTATAAACTAGAATTACAAAAATAACGGATATATTTAAATTATATTTCACAGTGTTAATGAATATCATTCATTTATTATTATCAAGAACTTCTATAACATGCGACAGCGGGAGTAGGAGAGAAAAAACCTAGATTATCTATTATGAAAAACATAAAACATGAAAACCTTACCAATATTTATAAGAAATCAAAAAAATCATAATATTTATTAGATAAATATAAAGAAAAATATTTTAAACTCTTTAATTACTTGACATAATCAGAGAGCACCAATCAAACTCTCCTTAAGTTTGTAAAAGTAAACAATTATATTCATACAGTAAAATTGAGTAACGCTTAATCATAAATTATCTTTTCAAGTTGTAATTATTAAATTTTCTTAATTGTATTTCTGTCAAAGAGATAAATTAAAATTAAAAATCATTAATTGACAAATTTATTTATTGATAATTCAATTTTATGATAATTAAAACAATCACAGAAGTTATTTTTTGATATAATATTGAACATATTTCTGCTTATCAGTCCCGAAATATTATATAATTAAAAAACTATATAAATTACTACATACCCAATGAGTGCCAAAGTATATGCTAAAAACTCAATAAAAATGGCCATAAAATATTAAAACAGCTATTTATATGAAAAACCTTAAACTGAGTTTCAAAATAATTTTCCTACAAATATCAATTTTTATGATGTTATTCGGAAACATTTTTCCAATTTGTTAAAATATTATATTTATGTGCAAAATTCAACTAATTTAAGATAAAAGCGAAAAAAAATATTGATTTTCTTGTTATATCCCAAAATTTATCTGAAATAATGCTACATAAAACATATAAACCCTAATAAACAATGTATTAAAGTTCAGAAATATTAAAAGAAATGAAAATATATAATTAAATTCGAAATGTGATCAATTGGCAACAGTTTACCGAAAATTATTTAATTATTCGCTTAATCTGATATTTTTTTATTTATCGAACAGTTAAAAAATGTGATTTAGTAAAATAACAAATTAATCTGAAATAAGAAATGACCTTTTGTATTTCTTTTATTTTTTCACAATATCCACTTATAAAAATTCAGTTACAAACTAAGAATATTAATTTTAACTCTAAGATAGGAATTGAAAAAATTTATTAACTAAATAATGCCTCCATAAAGGAAACACTGACATCATGGGCGATTTACTAAAGTTATTACCATTTATTAATGATAAGTTAAATAGAAACGAATTAATTATTAATAAATAAATAAGTATATTTTAACTATACACACCGCGTTAAAAAACATAGATGAACCAATAACTAAAGAGTACGAAGAAAAAACAAATATATTTTTAAATGACAAAAAGTAAATATAAGCTAAACTTAAAGCAACGGGAGGGTAAACGAGAAGAGAGAAGTGGAAGATAGAAAAACAAGCCCGTCTGGCCAAGAAATTGACAAATTTTAGCGGTACAGCTGCAAAATGATAAATATAGCAAAGATAATCCAAAGTAGAGTTTTTGAATGCTACGCATAATGTAACAAAAAAAAGAAAGATAAATATAAAATTTAATTTGCCTTTAAAGCGTAAATTTATATAAAAATTATTGAACAGTGAAAAAATTTAATAAATAACAAATGAACGTTTCAATTATCTTTACCAAAGCAAAACAAATAAATAAACCTTATCTCTTAAGATTATTTAATTAAATTGATAAAAACTTTGAAAATTCAAGTAACCGCGCATTGAATAAAGATTTCCTTTCTGCTTATTAATTATTGACAGTTGAAAAGAAAATATTTTTTATGTTCAAAACAAATTCTTTAACTCCAATATTAATGCACATCTCTGAAAAATAACCTTTTTAAACGAACATTTTGTGTAAAGTAATATGTATTAAAATCCTAAATATAAATTAATGAAAAGAATTATTATAAAAAACTCAGTAACAACATAATTATGGATAATTCAAAAAAATTTAAAGTAAACAAACAGAAAAAAAGACTAATAAAAAAATATTGTGAAGATTAATTTACAACATTTTATAATCTTTCATCTATATATTTGAATTTTCTTATTTGCATCTCAAAAAGGGCAAAAGTGAAAGATAAATTATGAAATACAGAAATATAAACAAAACGAAGAAAATTTAATAAAATAATTTATTAAAATGTAACAGCAAATTTTAATGGTTACGCGCCAATGATTACTTGCAAATTTGTAGAAATTTAATATTTTGGCAAAATATTTATCTGAAAATTAAACGGGGTTTTAATTTTACATAAAATAAAAGTTACAGAATTATTAAGTGCCTTAAAAATAAAACAAAATCCCAGCGAGCAGGACTTACTTCTCATGTGTAAGAAGGTTTACGACGCGAAATGAAAATTCGCTTTAAAAAATATAATGTGTACCAAATTCTCTAAAACAAAAAAAAATTAATTGATTTGCGTGTAAAGTTTTTTAAAATTATTTTATTGTTTCTATCTCGTTTTAGGGGTTCGGATTGGGCTAAACGGATGTAAGTCCTGAAAAAATAGACAAAAGTTGAAAACATCCCATTTTTAACAATTTATATAATAAGATTTTATAAATAGAGTCGGTTTTAGGAACCTTTCTTTGTATTTTCGGCATTTTCTTTGATGAATTTCAAATGTTTGCATCAAAAAGTATAAAAAAGTCAAACATTTTTATGTCATTTTAAGGGGGCGGAGCCGTTATTTAAAAACCATAAAGGGCGTTATTTAAAAAACCATCATTATGAAAATTTTTGTCGAAAAATTATTCTAACTTTGCTCCAAAGCAACCATATTTTTAATTCTTAGCATTCGGTAGCCCTAAGTGTTCTCTATCAGTCTGCAAATTTTCAAAAAATTTCGCTAAGTTACAAAAAAGTTATAGCTTGAGGAAGTCAAAAACCTTTTTCGAACATTTTTGGCCATAACTTTTTTTAAACTTAATAAAATTTTGCAGGCTCATAAAGAACACTTAGATCTATCGAATCTAGAGCAAGGATTAAAAATTTGGTCTTTTAGAGCAAAGTATAAGCAAAATTTTTTATTTTGGTGGTTTTTTAAATAACGCACATAATGATTGTTTTTAAATAATGACATAGCAACATTTTAAGGCCATTAGAGTCAGCAAAAAGAAGTCACTTGACTTAAATTCCTAGCCCTACTTATAGAGGAAGAATTTGCGGGTTTTTTTATTAGGTACCTATGTTTCTTTTCCAAAATACCTTTCAGAACAGTGATAATTTTCTTTAAAAAATGAATTTTATGTAATAACTTTTTTACTTTTGAAGATAGAAAATTCTAATAAAAAGCAAAAAATTCTTTAGTTTTTTCTCTATTTTTAAGTTTATTTTTTCACTATAAACACTTGCCGAAATTTCTGAGGAATCTGTTTTTATTTAAATTCAAAATCCCAGGTTAAAATAAATTTTAACCTACCTATAATACCAATAATTAAAAATAAATAAAACAGATTAAAATGAAACCAATAAATTTGAATATTAATCTAATAAAATGATATTTTTAATCTTTGCTCAACCAAGTGATAAGAGACAGTATCATAAATAAAAACCTTTTCAAAAGTAAAACAAAATTTTTAAAAATATTTTAATAAAAAGTAAACAGAACAATATTATAAAAAACTCCTACAATTAAATAAATACCTAAATTAAAAATACAAATAATCGTATTTAAGAAACGCAGTTAAAATCTTCCATTGCTTAAATCAAAATTTTAAATAATAACAAACCAATATACAAATCGAAGAATAAATTTTAAATAATACAATAATAATAGAAAGATTTTAACCCTTCGAGGGCCAAAGACTCGATACCGGATTCTATGTATCATAATATTATTTGATCATTTAAGAATTAAAAATGACTAAATAAAATATTTTTACGTATCAACTAACACAAATATAAATTACTTTGAAAATCATAAAAAAAATTTCATATTTACCTGTTGTAAAATTAAAAAATCTTCTAAATTTATAAAATGGAAAAAAAATTAGAAAAATTAAAAAAATTAAAAAAAACTAACTCATACGAAAACAGAAAACTTCCGCAATTTAGGGTTTTTATTGAGTGAAGGAGTGGAGTCAAGATTGAAAGAAAAAAATTAATTGTAAATAATTCAAAAAATGTAAAAAAACTTAGATATAAAACATGAACTTATACCTTTTACATATAAACTAAAAATTTGAATCATATAATGCTTTAAGCAATATTTCAAGCAAATCATTTAAAATTTCCTTTTGAAACAACTGTTCTGTTTATAATAAAATACGATGTAATAATTATGCGTAACAAAAAAAAAAATCATATTGTATAAAAAGAAAAGATGAATAATTAAAAAACCATCGATATACAAAAAACAGAAAAAAATACTACTAGAAAAAATGTTTTCAAAATTCTCTTCACATAATTTAAAAAAATGCTTGTGTGGATTTTTTCTTAATTGGTGATTCATTAAATAAGGTGCAAAATACCTATGTTATTTTTTTCTTGGGTGGGAGAAAGAGACAGACATAAGAGAACCAACCAACAATTCTCCCAATAATCAAATAGCTAGGAAATTACATAAATTTTGGAAACAAATTAAATATTACGTAAAAATCTAAAGAAAAGTTCAGAATAAAATTTGTTCTTCCAAATTTTCAGTCAAAAGAATTTACTAAAAACTAAAAAAGTAAAATATAATAATAAAGCTAAAACAAATTGCTTTGATAGTAAAATATTTGTTTTGTTAACCAAGATCAAAAAACTATTCCTATATAGATTAAAAGCTAACAAATAAGCAGAAAAAATAATTATTACAAAATTATAATAAATTTTACATATTTTAAAACATAAAAAAATAAAAAATAATTCAAAATTCTATTCAAAATATGATAAATAATAGTATATTGGAAATTATTACAGGTTGGTCACACCAATGGGAAAGAAACCGGCGGGAGAGAAAGCATAATTTTTGAAAATTATTATTTTAAAACAGCTCATTACATGTAACTCTTTAAAATTACTAAACTAAAAATATTAATATAACAGTTCATTAAGCAAACGATTTTCAATATACTGATTTAATTTTTTTCAAAGCTCATTCATTTAGGAATATTATAAAAAAAAATTTAAAAACAAATTTCACTTAATTCTGTTTTGTCAACTGATGTTATTTGTTTTAATATTTTTGATATAGAGATGAAATAAATATATCAAAAATAAGATAATTAAGAATATATTATTTTTAAAAATAAAATAAAGAAACAAAAATCGATTTAATAGAAGACTAACTAAATTATTTTAAAGTTTACATAAAAAAAAGATTCTAGTGAAAAGCAGAAAAAAGTATTAATTGACAGGCTAATAAAAATGGCAAATGGCTCTAAAAATTCTCAAATTTAATGATAAAATTTAGTTAAAAATAAAAAAAATTAGCAAACTCAGTACTGAGATAATTAAAATGTCAAAATTCTATTCAAAGCAGTATTTTCACTAAAAAACTTTTTAATTTTAGTTCATTTCTACTAACAAATTTATCAACAATATGTGATAGAATTTCAATATTTTAATAGATGTCAAAAGGCTATAATTATTTTATGTTTTAAGAAAGTGGATCAAATTTTTTTAATGTTCTTTTATATTAATTTCCTTCAGCCAACTTCTTTTAAAATAACCAATGTAAAAAATATAATTAATTTATTTCCAATAATTATTTGGTGAATTAAATTCGATAGTAAAAATATATTTAAAAAAAGATAATTAAGCACAATTCAATAATATTTAATTAAAATGATACGCTAAAGAAAACACAAATTGAAATTATAAAATGGATTTAATAGAACATATAAAAAAACAAGGCAAATAAACAATATTAAGTAAAATATACTTATATAAAAAAGCAATCATGAAGTTGGAGAAATGGTTGCCATTTACATTTATTTTGTCAAGAGAAGAGAGTCAAATAAAAATAAGAAATTATAATAAGTAAATTAATAAATTTAAAAGCTTGTGATGCTACTAAAAACTAAATTTTTTAAAAATATTTAAAAAAACAATACTATAGAAATAAATACTGCCATCAACCTACTAAAGGTTCAAATTTTTGAATAAATTTTAATGTATAAGCAAAGCAATTATTATTTACGCACAAAACAAATTTGTTTTACAGAAATTAATGAAAATAAAAACCTAAAATAAACGTTTATATTTATGTAATTTCAATTTAACTAAAAAAATCAACAACATCTATTTAACACGCTGCTTGAATAGAATTTTCAACATATTCTAAATTATCTAATCTTGTTTTTGAGAAAGCAACAGCCTTTAATTAAAATAAATATTTTAAGTGGAGTGTCCCCGACGGCTTTTCTGAGTCGATGCATTTAAGGCAAGAGAAGTTTAAATCGATCGAGAAATTATTTAAAAATTAAATAAAAAATGCAGAAAAAAGTAATAAAATGAATAAATCACAAAAGCAAATAAAATGAACTAATGTTGTCACTAACAATGTGTAATTTTTATTTTATTTACAAAAAAAAACTAATTGGAACAAAAAATAAAATAATAGGAGCCTAGCTAAATATTAAAAAAAATAATATAAAAATTAAACACCCAAAAATGAAACTTCAAAATAGGGTTCGAGCCCCGCCCCCCGCCCCCGTCCCCGGGGACGGGACAGGTTTTTTGGATTCACCCCCGTCCCCGTCCCCGTGACTCAGACCCCCGCATCCCTCGCCCCCGCGACCTTCACCCCCGCGGGGGCGCGGGGGTGAAAAATACACCCCTGAGAATGACATATTCGTGGATAAAAGGCAAAAATTATAAATTTTTTTGACAAATTTTATGAAATAAAGTGAATTTTATTTTTATTTTTAAATATATTTGTGGATTGGTGGTTAGTGCTTCAACATTAACAGTCCTTTTTGTTATGAGTTCGACACCGGTTGACGTTTTCTTTTGATTTTATTTTTTTTTCCAATTAATACAGGGTTTTCCTTTATGTTCTTATGACTAAGAAATGTTCTAATATGTGGTAATGCATTATTTTCAACTAAAAGAGGAAAATTTCTGAAAAATTTGGCTAATTTCTAGCAAAATTCACATATCTTTAAAGAAAAATTTTCCCGGCGGTGCCTACCGGCACCGTCGGATCTCTCTCATCGCGCATTCACCAAGTTTTTTGGAAAAATGTGCCGCAAAAAATGTTAAAAATCTGATTTAGTGATCCCGAATGCACTGAATTTTACGATTTGATTATTTCCTCCCCAAAAGAACGAATAAATTGTAAAAATATTTGAAGCAATTTTGCAACTCTGGATTAATAGACAAAAATACCCATAAAATTCGACTATTTTGGCATATTTGTAATCCCTAAATTTGGTCATTTTTTAGACAAAATCTGTGCAATTATACCAAAAAGAATTAAATCGAGGCGATATAGCGAATAAAGGAATGTGGAGCCAACCAAACACATCATTCAAAAAAAAATAATAATTTTTGTGAAATTTTTTGGAGCTAATTAAACGCAAAACCCGCCCCCGTCCCCGGGGGCGAGTCATTTGGTCACCCCCGCCCCCGCCCCCGCGACTCTGACCCCCGCAATCCCCCGCCCCCGCGAAAAGCCACCCCCGCCCACGGGGCTCGAACCCTACTTCAAAAATAACTAAACAGCAGTCTCCCATCTTTTGAAGTGAACTGGATGTAAAAATGAATGACTAAATTTTAATTGAATAAAGAATTTTCAAAATTAGTAATTTGTAAAATGGGTTTGATATTTGTAATAAAAATAAAATTCAAAAAATGTATATTTGTTTATTTATGTTAGATATTAATGCTTTCAATTAAAATTAAATTAATTGATTAATTCTTTGCATTAAAAAAAACTTATAAACCCAAATTTATTTAAATTTGAAAATTACAAACAAAAATACTAAAATTCATACCATTGACTACGAATATAGCAATAATCAAAATATATGTGTTTCTTGACTAAACCGAACACAATCGGTTTAAGCCTACGGTATTTTGACCAGTGGCGAGAAATTAGAACAATTCAAATTTAAATTAACCATCACAATTCTCTTTTATTTATAATTTTGTCTATAAAATAATATCATTATCAATTTCAAAATATAAAAAAAAAACCTAAATTAATAGGCACGGAAAACAAATAATCATTTTTTCAAGTGACATAAATTTGGTTTTTTTTTATTAAATAAAGTAATCTGCTCGA